>JARQOC010000382.1:0-86723 GCA_033576535.1 Allobates femoralis
TGGATCAACACAGGAGGAGGGGTGAGCTTTCAATTTCTCATTCCCCATTAACACCGTTTTTTTCTACTTCACATTGCTTCCTGGGCAGTTGCCAAAGCTGCCACACCAGGTGCGGGAATCCAGGAGGTTAATGGGCGGTGGAGCGGCTTTCCCCTTCCCCCTTTCCATTTGAATGACAAAATGCATGTGTTTTTGGTCAGGTGCTTGATGTGTTTTTGGTGCAGATTGCTGTCATGGTTTTTTCTACTATTGTCAATGGCTGGGAGGACTACAAAATGCAGCAAACAATTGACATGCTCACTAAGGCTGGGGTCACACTTGCGTTTTTTTCATGCTTTTTTTGAGACCTGCTTTTTAAAAAAGCATGTAAAAACGCACCCATAAGCCTCCACGTTAAAAAACGCATGCCCTAATAGCAAAAATGCATGTCTTAATAGCAAAAACGCATGTGTGACAGTACCATGCGTTTTTGTGTGCGTTTTTGCACTTATGTGAAAAGCTGCCTTCAAAAACGCATGCAAAAATGCATGGTACATTAGCACCATTTAGGACCATCAAAAAACACATGCGTTTTCCATAGGAGCCCATGTTAAAAAAACGCATGCGTTTTCTAAAAACGTATGCGTTTTTAAAACAGCACCAAAAAATAGTGCATGCACTATTTTTTGGTGCGGATTTAAAAACGCATGCAAAAACGCAGGGTGCCATCAGACACCTTAAAAAAACTCATGCTGAAATGGAAAAATGCATGCAAAAACGCATGAGTTTTTTTAAGTCACTAAAAAAACTATGCCAAGTGTGACCCCAGCCTAAGACTAAAGTCTTCACCACAATCTTCAGTTAGGCTGGGGTCACAGTTGGCATGAATTTTTTTAGTGACTCATGCGTTTTTGCATGCATTTTTCCATTTCTGCATGCGTTTTTTAAGGTGTGTGATGGCTCCCTGCGATTTTGGCTGCATTTTTTAAATCCGCTCCAAAAAATAGTGCATGTACTTTTTTTTGGTGCGTTTTGAAAAACGCATGCGTTTTTATAACATGGGCCCCTATGGAAAACGCATGCAAAAACGCATGTACAATTAGTACCATTTAGTGCCATTCAAAAACGCATGCGTTTTCCATAGGAGCCCATGTTAAAAAAACGCATGCGTTGTCTAAAACGCTTGCGTTTTTTTAACATGGGATCCTATGGAAAACGCATGCGTTTTTGAATGGCACTAATTGTACATGCGTTTTTGCATGCGTTTCCCATAAGGCCCCATATTAAAAAACGCATGAGTTTTTGGAAATGCACCAAAAATGCATGGTACAGTCACACATGCGTTTTTGCTATTAGGGCATGCGTTTTTTAACATGGGGGCCTATGGGTGCATTTTTACATGCGTTTTTGAAAACGCAGGTCTCCAAAAACGCTTGTAAAAAGTGCTACTGTGACCCTAGCCTAACTCAGCAAATGTCATTTTAAGATTCTGGATGAGCATCATACTCAACTGTCCTCTGTGGGACGGGGATAAGAGACCATCTATGAACTGGTCAATTAACATTTTGTCAGCTCCTGGGACTAAGGCAGGTTCTGCTAGCTTAAGTGCTTTGAGTGCTTCCTGCAGATTTAAGGCAAAGTCTCTGGCACTTTCTTCAGGCTTTTGTTGACATGCAAAGAACCTAATTTTGGCCCGGGTATCAGCAGTTGATTCAAATGCTGCTTTTAATCCAGCAATAAGATGCTCTACAGTGTCCTTTTCTGTATCCAGCCAGGATGCGACCTCCCGCAGTGCATTGCCTGTTAATTGTCCAATAATCATCCCTACACGTTGGGCTTCAGTACATCATATAGTATGCTTTTATCTTGCTGATAAAGTCATTAAGAGTGTTAGGCTCACCGGAGTATTGAGGCAGCCACATTGCCCCTAGAGTATATGGCATCAGGAGCGGCATAATAGGCGCTGCTCCTTGCGCCGCTGCACCGCTGGGTGCAGCTCCTTGATCCGGTGCTGGATTCTCACCAGCTGCTCCGCCACTGCTTGGCACCGCTGGCTGCGACATCCTGTGCCCCCTTAGTTAAGGTCCGCCCTCCATCTTCTGCTTCCGTCCGGATGTCTAACAAAGGTTCCGCTGCGCACCAGGGATTCTCTTCCCTTCCGGATGACGTCAGAGCGATGAGCGGCTTTTCTTCCCGCGCGTCGCGCGCTCTGTAATGGCGGATTTTGAAATTTACAGTCTCTGTGGCGCAGTTAAAATTCAGCTTGCCGCGCGCCCAGCAATGGTGGTTGATTCAAAACAGTCACTAATCACGGCACACAATGCCCAGTACCGTGCACGGTAGATCCTGTTCGTGATGCCAGGTTGTGGAGCCCACTGGGACGGGGTACTCGGTGCCGGACCGGGGTGCTGCTGGGGGATGTCACGGCGGTCCTGGTCCGGACCGTGTCCCAGGCCCGCACAATAAAATGGGGGTTATTTACAGGGGATTTGTCACTCGTGACGCCACCCACTATATGCGGCCAGTGATGGGGCCGCCACTGCTGCAGAACCTCCGGGGATGATGGGATAGCAGCTTGGATAGAATAGTTGGTCAGAACTGGGTTCCCCGGGGCAGTGGTGATAGTAGTAGTAGTCTGTGATGGTGGTTATTGATGCTGCAGGAGAGTAGGGGTAGCAGTAGAGATGATGAGAGTAGAGGCAATGGCAGTTTATGAGGGCAAGTGGGGCTTCAGCATAAGGATCACACACACTCACGGTTTCTGTTGTTTTCCAAGTCTTTATTTGCAGATGGTATAACACAGTATTGTCCACGGAGTCTGTACCGGGTTGCTCCCACCCTGACCGGGTCTTTGGCTTACTACTTATGCGCTGTGTGTGGCCCTGCTACCGCTTGTAGCTGAACTGCTGACCCTGTCTCTTTCCACGGGTACCAATCTGCTGGGCAACTTGAGTCCTCTGTGTCACTGAGCCCTCCGTGTTGCTTTGGTATGGTACAGTGAAGATGGTGGACCTTCACTATTCCGGTATTTACTGTCCTGTCTGTCTCAGGCACAGCCTCGGATCCGGTATCCATCTTAAGCGCCTCTCCAGGGTGAAGTTTGGGGTAACTCTTTATCCCGGGTATGTTCCTCTGTTCCTCTGTCCCCTCTCCTCAGACCTCTCAGGACCTCCACTTCTACTTGACTCTGCTCCTGCTCTCAATTAACTGACTAAAACTAACTGTCACTCCTGCTCTGTGGTAAACAACTTTAGCTCCTCCCACTAGTGCAGGTGCCACTTAAGCTCCTCCCACTTTCTAGTGCAGTGTTATGTGGGGAGTAAACCTGTGTTGATGTTTCTGTGGCACATTAACCTTTGGGGTGCCACAAGGGCTCAGACTAGTGCCATGTCTATTAATTGTTGAGATAAGCTCACAAGCCACCTCTTAAATCAATATATTCATCTACAGTAAAGAAGTCAATGGGGAACTACTCCCACTATCATGGTTCAGAAGTTCCATGTTACATTCACATAAATACTAACAAAGAAAAAAGGTTGCTAGGTATACACAAAGCAGAAGTTACCCTCAGGGCTTAGAAGCATAAACAGTACACTTAGGCCCAATTAGTGCACGGAACCCTACTGATGTGAAACTAACCTGTGCTGTCAAAGAGGTATTTCCAACGGTCCAGGCGTCCACCACACCTTACCTCGACGCGTCTCGCCGTTTGGCTTCGTTGGGAGGCGAGGAGTGGGTGCCCAGGTGCCACTATATATGCCCATAGACCAGGAAATATCAATAGCTGCCATTGCTGCGCGTGCAGAGCCAGAATGCATGAGGTGTAACCGCTTCCTGTGTCGGACAAGCGGTGGACATGCCCAGGCCGGGGATCTCCCAGGCAACACGATGCCCAGAGTCCCCGGCGTGTGAACGCCCACTGCACCCACTGCCACAAGGGGGCAGAGCCCTGGGCACCAGCCAAACAAACGCACAGCGACTAGGATTACATAGTGGATGGAGGGGAGGAGGAAAACGGAGTGTGGCTACATAGGTATTGTGCACTGCACATCATAGGAGAAAGAACACAACGCAGCACAAAATATGGGATCAAATCCCCTGTCTCCCAACCCAAAGGTGGCACAGTCCATCCAGACATGAAATTTAAACAGCAGAGGTTCACAAATAGCTTTTTTCTGCTTTCCCCTCCCAAGGAGGAAAAGTATTTATTGAAAAGTCCATATAAGGGAAATGGTAATAGCTTCTCGTTAGGAAATTCGTCCATATGATTTTCATCCACTGCAAATTAGCTTCTTCATGTTGGCTGATGATACACAGATTTATCTCCAATTGAGGTATGAGTCACATATATAGAGGAATAGAAGCTCATCTATAAAGGCAATAAACAACAATTAGCCACAATATCTTCACCCTCATCTCAAGGGGTCATTCCTGGATCAAAGAGGGCACGCTGGACCAACAGGATTTTAAATGTCCATAACAATACAGTGAAATTAAAAACAAGGGAATTAAAAGTAACGACTAGCCAAGAATCACTACAAAAAAGCCCCAAACCCAAAGTTCTCGTTAAGACCTGCAGGGATACTGTTCCCAATCTATATATCTAGCTGCTCTCTAATTGTGTGAGCCGGCGTCATATATTACCCCCTCTTGGGTCTGATTTTAACTAGTCTATTGCTTTGACCATTAGGAGCCTTGAATCACAATTTAGGAAGGTCTTAAAATGCCTTGGTGTCGATTTCAAGGTCTCCTCTGGTTCTGCCTTCTTTGCTTTTTTGATATTGCGCACATGCTCCTCCACACATATTTTTAGTTCACGGGTTGTCATCCCCTTGTAGAAAAGTTTGCAGGGGCAGAATCAATGCCTTGGAGAAGCAATTCAATTGTAAACTTATATCATATACACGTTCATCCCTAGGGCCTCTGAATTCCTTGGCCCTCCTCATATTCGCGCAAGCCATACACATGCCACATGAAAAGAACCTGGACACAATTTGTGACCAGGCTACTCCCTCTGGAGCCCGTTATTGACTATGAACCAGCATGTCTCGAATATTTCGCGATCTTCCAGCTGTCATCTTCAGGCTCAATGGTAAAAAGTCATGTAGCACAGGATCAGCATTTAAAACATTCCAATGGCGTTTCAGAAGGTCACTGATATCTCTCCACCTGTTATAGGTTGTAATTAATCTTACCTCCTGGCCTTCAGCTTCCCGGATATCACATCGGTTGGGGTAGAGTAGGGACTCCCTAGGAGCTCTTTTGGCCCTTTTAAAACCTCTGGTGATCTTGTATCCCCTTTCCACAAATCTATCACTCAACTCCCGTGCTTGTCTAATAAAAAAGTCTTCAGACAAACAAATACATGTTGTACGTAGGAACCGAGCAATAGGTATGCTCCTGATTGTAGACGGATGATGGGAAGGATCGGCTTGGAAAATGGAGTTTGTTGCCGTAGGTTTATGGTAAACTTCCATAGTTAATCTGCCATCAGTCCTAACACTAATCCTCACATCCAGGAATTCCAACTCCAATCCGGTTTTATATGTCAGAAAAATATTCTGATTGTTGGAGTTTAATTTGTCGATAAAGGCATTGAGGGCGTCGAGGTCTCCCTCCCAAATGAACCAGATATCATCGATGTACCTTATCCATTTCTGGACCTTGAGGACATTGATGTCCGGCTCAGTGGTGAAGACCCTCCACTCCCATGCCCATAAAAACAGATTTGCGTACGCCGGGGCGCATGCCGCCCCCATTGTGGTACCTTGTACTTGGAAAAACATCATACCTTTGAACATAAAACGTTATGTGTCAGTATGTACTGTAGCAATGTCAATAGTAGATCTATCAAGGGACGCTTTAGATTACTCATTGAGAGGAAGAGTGAGGCTGCCTCAATACCTTCCTGGTGTATAATTGACTTGTAAAGACTTTCCACGTCTGTAATGACCATGATGGAATTCGGCTCCATCACTGCCCCATCAAGCCTTTGTAAGGCTGATGTGGTGTCCTTAATATAGGAAGGTAGAGAGGTAGCTAATGGCTTAAGATAGTAATCAATCATTTGGCATACTCCCTCATAAATCCCCTCCTTACCCGACAGAATTGGTCGTCCTGGCGGGTTAAGTGCATCCTTATGTAGTTTGGGGATAAGATACAGGGTAGGCATTTTTGGATTTTCTCGCAAAAGGGCCTCCATTAATTTGCTGGGGATAGTCCCTTCCTGATGGGCTTCATCAAGTATTTTGTACAGCTCTGCCTGAAACTCCATAAGGGGTTTGTATATATACACTGATAGCAGGCTCGGTTATTCAACTGTCTCATCGCTTCTTTCTCGTAAAGGGGGTTTTGCCAAATAACCAGAATACCGCCTTTATCAGCGGGCTCAAAGGACATGTCTGTCCACCGTTTCATTTCCTCGAGTGCATTTCTCTCAAGGATACTAAGGTTGGAGAATCTATTAGGTTTTTGGTTTATACTCTCAACATCCCTTGGCACTAATTTCACAAAGATATCCAATGCTGGACATTGTCCCAGAGATGGAAATTTTTTAGATTTAGGATATAGGTGTACTGGGAACTTACTTGTTGAAGGTTGGTCGGAGTCTGCCGATGCCTCAAGGACATTTAGTGCCTTCTCCTCGTCTTGCGTTGAGCTGCCTGCCCTTGCTTTTGGTTGAGAAAATATACGTTTGAACAAAAGTTCCGGTTCTGCATGTGCTGCAATGGCAGCTATTGACATTTCCTGGTCTATGGGTACATATAGTGGCACGTGGGCACCCACACCTTGCCTCCTGACAAAGCCAAATGGTGAAAACGTGTCAAGGTGAGCAGCGGTGGATGCGTAGACCGTTAGAAATACCTCTTTGACGGCACAAGTTAGTTTCACACCAGTAGGGTTCCGTGCACTAATTGGGCCTAAGTGTACTCTTTATGCTTCAAAGCCCTGAGGATAACTTCTATTTTGAGTATACCTAGCAACTAGTGATGAGCGAGTACTAAAATGCTCGGGTGCTCGAAGCTCGGGCCGAGCATCCCAAGATACTCGTGTACTTGGCCTGAGCACCGAGCCCAATGTTATCCTATGGGAGACCCGAGTATTTTTATGAAATGACTGCCGGCAGCATGTAGAAACCCTAAAAATGTCACAAAAGTCTCAGAGGAGTGCTGAAATGACATGGCAACACCATGGGGAAGACCCCTGGAAGCATTTCTCACTCAAAAGTCAGAGCTGTGAACAATGTTGTCCGAGTTTCACGCCAATTTTACGGAGTCACCAGAAAACCTTCCAAAATGACACCAAAATGAATATTCAGGGTGGAAATGTTAAGGGCACATACCCAATAGTGAGATACAGCTGGTGTATGTTACTTTTTGTGATTACATGAAAGATTTTACGTGTAAACATTGTGCGGCACTCCGATGTCCCTGAGAAGAGACGTACATGAAGCCTTGTCTTGACATATTGTGCCCATTTTGAGGAACTGGGTCTATTGTAGTATTTTCCTTTGCCAGGGCAGTCTAAAATTGGGAGGTTCACCAATGCCCCTGGATAGAGACATGCATGAGGGCCTGTAAACCTGAAGTGCCCATTGTAAGGAAGTGGGTGTATTGAGTATAGCCCTTTGGCAGGGCAGCCAAAAATTGGGAGGCTCCACATTGTCCCTGGATAGAGACGTGCATGAAGGCCTGTAAGCCTGAAGTGGGTGTATTGGAGTATAGCCCTTTGGCAGGGCAGCCAAAAATTGGGAGGTTCAACAATGACCCATGCATACAGACATGCAGTAGGGCCTGTAAGCCTCAAGTGGGTGTATTGTAGTATAGCCCTTTGGCAGGGCAGCCAAAAATTGGGAGGCTCCACATTGTCCCTGGATAGAGACGTGCAGGAGGGCCTCAAAACATTTTTCCCATTGAAAAGGAGAGGGTCTCCTGTCGTTGTAATGCCAATTCTAAAAGAATGGGCGAAAAAATTTACCACTGGGGGTATACCTGAAACAACAGCCTAACTATTGTAACAGTGATCATGGTGGCACATGAGGAGAAGGAGGACCAGTCCAGCGATTAGCCAAAGTCCAGAAGTGTGTACCCATGGGTGAGTGGAGGTACATGGCAAATTCACAGAACAAAATTTAAATTCCGCTGTCATTTGTTGGTGGTGTGGTGAAGTCTGGCCCAATCCAACCCTTGTTCATCTTGATCAGAGTCAGCCTGTCTGCATTTTCAGTTGACAGGCGGGTGCGTTTATCAGTAATGATTCCACCTGCGGCACTGAAAACACGCTCTGACAAAACGCTAGCTGCAGGGCAGGCCAGGACTTCCAAGGCGTAGAGAGCCAATTCATGCCAGGTGTCCAGCTTGGGGACCCAATAATTGTAAGGCACAGAGGAATGTCGCAGTACAGTTGTTCGATCTGCAAGGTACTCCTTCAGCATCTGGCCAAACTTAGCATTTCTTGTGGCACTACCCCGCACCTCAGGGGCTGTGGTACGTGAGGGGCTGAGAAAACTGTCCCACATCGTAAAGACTGTTCCCCTACCTTTGACGGATTGGACTTGTGCCCCTCTCGGCCGTACGCCTTGGTTGTCCACCGATTCCTGACCTATGCCGCTAGCATTTTGTGAGGGGAATGCTTTGCCTACTTCCGTGACTATGGCCTTCTGGAACTGCTGCATTTTGGCTGACCTCTCCGCCTCAGGAATGAGAGACATAAAGTTCTCCTTGTAGCGTGGGTCTAAGAGTGTTGCCAACCAGTACTGATTGTCGGCCAAGATGTTCTGAACGTGAGGGTCACGAGCCAGGCAGCTTACCATAAAGTCAGCCATGTGCGCCAGACTCTTAACAGCCATCACTTCAGTATCCAGACCAACACGATGACTGAACATGCTGTCCTCCTCCTCCTACTCATCTCCCCTGTCCTCTGGCCAGCCACGCTGAAGCGAGGGTATGACTGGTGTGCATGGCATATCCTCAATTTGGCCAGAGAGTTGCTCCATGTCTTCATTCTCCTCCTCCTCCTCCTCGTCATAGTCCTCCACTGCACGTTTTGATGAGATGAAGCTGGGCTGTGTGTTATCACCCACACCCACTACTGTTTCTTGCTCAAACTTATCGCGCTCCGCCTGCAATGCATCCTCTTTGTTTTTCAGCAGAGACCGTTTTAGAAGGCAGAGTAGTGGTATGGTGACGCTAATAATGTGTGAGCTTATCTCAACAATCAATAAACATGGCACTAATGTGAGCCCTCATATGACATGGTAAGCTCCTTTTTTCTGGAAACAGAACTGCAGGCCAGTCTATGATATTTTTGTGTCCTTGTCACTTTTGTACAATTATGTACCTTTCTTTATTATCCCCATTTACAGTGTCTTAGATACCAACAAAGTATTTTAAAGCATAATCTTGGCTATTAGATTCGAGTCCTACTTACATTGCATGTTTCCATTTACTGCAGCTGTTTTTAAGGCATAACCTGTGCTTCGATGTCTTGTGATTTTTCCAATACAGTTGGTCTCCCTCACCCTCATTTAAGGATCCCCTGTTTATTGCATGTATTTTTAGCCCATGTTATTTAATAAAATATAATTTTTATTGGACTTCTAATGCATCCAGAGTTTTCAGTTTAGGCTGAATAAGTTGTTTGATTTGAATGGGATGACGTCTGGTGTTTTTGCTAGAGGAGCTCAGAGATGACATTGAACAATGTATGACACTGGTTGTTTGGGTGCCTTCTTACATCATGCAACATTTCAAACTGCTCTTCTGCTCAGCCACCCTCAAGTGTCACAAATAATAATAGTAATGAGTGATTACCGTAATATTTGTAACGGCTATACTCGCAACAAGAACCTATATGTATGTAATAATCGTATATTCGTTATGAATAGCAAGTACAATGCAAATCAATGGGAAATGCGAGTAATTTTCTGCTGGACCATACAAAGAGGTCTGAAAGCCTGAGGAAAAGGCTGAAATGGATGGGAAAGTGATGAAACAGAATGGAAAGAGTCTGGAGAATATGCCTGCATGCAATTCTGACTCACATATGGTTTCTGGGAATACGTTTGTTGGAGTATTACGCCATTTTTACAGATACACAAGAACAACTACCAAACCAACCTAAATTGCATTTAACAGGCTAAAAAGGTTAACAAACAGTTTTTCCTGCATAATAACTTGTATATAACGCTAAACAAATCAGAGAAACAAAAAAATATCTCTTTTAACATTTGTTCACACGTACTGTTGTGGCTTTTTTTTTGCCTTTTTACAATTCGGAGTCCCTCTGTCATACATCATTTTTAGTTAGTTATTCCCCAGCATTTTACAAGGCCAGCTATAACTTGCCAGTTGGTATGTTAATCTTTGACCTAAGGGACCTCAGGTGGACTTGTAACATACGTTTTGGAGGGACTGCTCTTACTTAGACATTTGGGCGGTCCCTCCATCATTGCGACTCAGATGGTGGAATACATATTCCATATCAGTTTACAATGTGCTTATTGTGGCATTGGGCTTGACCCTCCTCCACCTCCATGTGAGTCTGCAGCCCTAAATTCAAAATGTTCAGAGGGCCTGCAGTAGTTAGAAAACTTGAGTTTGGTGAGGGGCCAGAGGTGGTCCTGTAACGTGTTTGGCAGGGCCCTCCCTACATTTGGTAGTGCCCTCCTGTATACATTTGGGAGTGCCCTCTTGTATACATTTGGGAGGGCTCTCCTGTATACATTTGAGAGGGCCCTCCTCTACACTTTTGGGGATGAAACCACTGCTATTTGGCAGTGGTCCTTTTTAACTTGATATTTTTGGGGGCTCACAGCTAGTTTGGCTTTTGTCATTAATATGTGAGTAGTAAGGAGTCTGTATGATTCGTCAAACGAAATCTGACAGGTGCCCCACCCCCTATCAAAGTGTATTAAACACGCCCCTTTTTATATCAAATTGATATCAAATTGATCTAAAAGGGACGTATTTAATACATTTTGTTATCAAATTTTATATTAATTTGATATAAAAAAGGAATTGTTTCATAGGGCTTATTATTTATTTGCCCGTTGATTCCCTTTTTTATAACCTTTTTAATAAATCCGTATTATTTAATTGGGAATATTATTTTATATATCCAATAATTATTCCCTGGTATTAAAGGTGTACCATTATAGATTTGATACAGCCTATTAGCTTTGAATCATAGTAATGACTTTTTATAGCATAGGATTTTTATACTTTAATCAGGTTTGATTCATTGGGCATATTATTTATATGGCCAATAATTTTTCACAGGCGATAAAAGTGTGCAATTTTAATTAAGGAAACATTTTATTCAATTTGTAAATAAAAACGAGAGACAACATTTTATAAAAATATAATAATGTTTATTGAACACCAATCAAATACATGTTATAAAACATTACATTTTACATTAGACAAAAAGTATTACAATCATATATATCATTACACAGCCATTTTAGATGTACATTTACATTTTATTTATCACACTGCACTGCAGTTAATGAAATCAATATAAATATGCATATATATATATAATACAGGACAACATAAAGTGTTACAAAAAGTATTACAATCATATAGTTCAATTTTGTATTTAATACTTTGCATATATACAATATATCTCTTAAATAACAATATAATATGTCCACAAATATTGATTTCTCTATAGACACCTGGGTACATGGAATTTGAAAAATATCCAGTTCTGATTTGGTGCACTCAGCAGAAGAATCATGTATGAAGGCCATGTTGCTTGTTTTTGTTTGCTTAGAAGATGTCTTCAATAGAACGTCTTACTCTTTTCTGCCGGGCGCGCCTTGTGGGAGTAATTTTATTCATGAGCATTGGCGGAGGCGAACAGCGAACACGCCTTTTTCTTTTTTTCTGTTTTTTAGTAACATAAATAATACCAGACCCTTCTTGGCGTGGGCGGCTTAGCCTATTCATAGCAGCTGTTGAGAAAGAGGTAATCGCATCCTTAGCAATATTTGAAACGGCGGTCTTTACATGGGGTTTTACTAATTCGAGGCCTTTTCTCAATAGAGGAACCGCTTTTCTAAATAAGCCTCTAAATATTCCTGCAAGACCTGCCCCATACATGTACTCATCACCGCAAAAGCCCTCTAAACCGTTACCCGTCTGAGCAATATAGTAGCGGGCATAAATGGTCGGATCTCTGTAAACACGTTGCGACACCATTTTGGGGTGTCAATCACGTCGAGGCCTAAAATGTAATCGCAAAATAGTTTTTCCGTACTTGAATTTAACGGGAACCCCCTGATCAGTCAGGATAGAGACGTTTACAGTATCAAAGTGCTGTTTGCATAGAGGAACATAATCAGGTCTTGTGTATTGAAGTGTGATGATCTCTCCACTTTTACCGGACACCTGAGCGGTTTGCAGAAGCTGGACATAAGCGTCACCGACCAGCTGATGGCTAACAATGTCAGAGTAAATAAATAATGTATAAAAACCGCTCATAATATCGGCGAAATTCTTCTCCTTGGCTCTATTCACACTATTATCATAGGCCTCAATATAAGCTGGTAATCCTAAAATATGAGCCAATTTTGGTCCTGGAGCAAATTGTATCGTGGGGGAATCTGATAGAGTAACACTTCTCTTCACTTCATCGTAACGAAGTTTAAATCCATCGGATGCGATCTTCAAGTTATCGATACGCTCATTAATGGCCCTTATGAGCTCCAAAATATTTACATAATATCCTGCTTTTATGAAATATTCCCTTGGCACATCGCCTTGTTTTCCAAGAAAAAACGAACCTTCTCTATTTTCGAAAGTAAACCAGGTGTGTGGATACTGAAATTCTGTGAGGGCAACTTCATATGAGCCTGCTAGATGTACAGGTTTTGCCAGTTTAGTGGTAAAAGTTGAAATCGTGTTGTCAGGGAATAGCTTACTTGACGCATTACAAGCAAGGGTGATATAAAATGATCCAGAATCCATGATTAGAGGTCCTTCAGCTGATTTTCTTTAATCCAACTGTTAAATTTTGTTGGGTAGCCGAGCCATTTGACGAAATAAACGGTGGACCCTCTAACGCGCTTTTTTCTTAATATCTTCTCTATTTTGTATATACGTTTTTCATCCAATGAGACTTTTTGCAGTTCTTCTGAATAAAATGTTCCTTGTACAGTTTCTCCGTACAAATCTGCAATTTTGTAGAGAGGAAATTGGAATTTTGTGTTAATTTCGGTTATGATAAATATTTCATCGGTATAGGATTGCTCATACCCTTTGGTAAAAATACATTTATACTGGGCCAAACGTACATTATCACCAATTTTAAAAGAAGGATTAATACGTTTATTTTTCATGCTAGAGCAGTAAATATTTTTCCATATTTGTAGTGAATTTTTGTTTGTAACATCAATCGGTCTACATCGAATGGTAGAATGATAGGTGCGATTGTAGCTATCAACCAAATCTGGTAAAATATCAATATATCTATTAGTGTTTTTTTCCGTAAAATATCTCCACATTCGGGTTTTTAATGTACGATTAAAGCGCTCCACAATAGACGCCTTAACTGTGTTATTTGTAAAATAATGCAGTATTTTATAATCTTTACAAAGACGCTTCATAGATGAATTAATAAATTCTTTGCCCCGATCCGTCTGTAATTTCTTTGGTATGCGTTTAAAAGTTTGAAATATCAGTTCGAATGATCTGGCTACCGATGTTGCAGTCTTATTTTTCAAAGCAATACACCATGCAAATTTCGATAGACAATCAATTAAAGTAAGGATATACTTAACATTCTCATTTTCCTTCGAATAGGCAATTAAACTGACTAAGTCTCCATGCCAGAGCGCATCTATGTTTGAGACCATGATCTTATTTGTCGGAAATCTTTTTCTCACCGGTTTATGCAACAAATAAGAGTCCTGGTTATTCAACCAATCACGCACAATTGATTTTTTAATTCCATAATCTCTAGTTTCTCTATATAACTTATCAATTCCACCGTATGATCCTGAGGCATTAGGCTTAAAATATTGTTTCTCTAATATTTTTTCATCGCGTCTAGAAGGCATGTTCTTATAAACAAATGAGGTCTTTGTCAAATACTCAAAATGTATAAAATGATATTAAATATGGAATGTAATACAAATTTAACATGTTTGATAGCAGAATATGAGTATATTGTGTTTGCTTGGGTCAGCATGATGGGTGTAACTGGGAGGCTCTTGTGGGTGTTAACCAGAGGTGTGGACTTTGTGCTGATTGCTTGTGGCTTTGTGATGAGGTGTGACTGGGTGGTGCTTGTGGGTGGAGTGATTTTGCTGAATTCCTTTAAAACAGGCAACTAGTGCCAGTAGTTATTACATTCAGCATCAGAAGCTGTTTTCCAGAAATACTGACCGACATTTCTACTCTTTAAAATAGTAAGTATTAACACATTATTTAATATTATTGTCACTTGCTGTATAGTAATACAGATTATATAGGATATAATTGTATTTTCCTTAGAATAGATTTACTCTTTATTTTATTTTCAGCTGATAAACGATCAGCCAGAACAAGGCCATTTTCTCCTAAAGAGCAAGGAAAGCCCTTTAACATGTTGCGAAAAATTAGAAAAGGTAATGGGTCTTTGAAAAAACAATAGGCACTCAGCACAATGAATAATAGCATTTCTAGGTTGTGTAATAGTTATTATATTTTATTTTCAGCTGATAAACGCTCAGCCAGAAGAAAACTATTTTCAATTGAAAACACATCCGGACCACTACCAGTGAATGGTGAGACGACTATGAACTCAGCACCTGCACAAGTCCAATACCCAGGACATTCTTGTAAGTATATATTTAGTCTTTTCTGTAATGATGATAATAATCTTTGTTTATATAGCCCCTACATATTCTGCAGAGATTTATAATTCGGAGAATCATATACAAACAGCCATAAGTCACAGTTATCAAAAACAATAATTAAAGTAAAATTAATGGTTACTCTGCTCATAAGGGGGCTACAATCTAAAAATACTATCTTTATACAAACAATGTTATACATGTATCCTCACTGTCTTATTCCTGAAGCGTTTCCATTGTTACTCATGCTTTATGGATAACTGACACATGTAACTTTTCTTTTAGCTACACTGAGTATGCGGAAAAAAGATGCAACACCACTGATGCATCCTCAAGCACTGCAGGAGCATAATTATGGATCAACACGGAACCTCCCACAAAGAGTTAATTCAGCAGTGAGATCAACGCCACTTTCACCAATCATTGTTGTGTCAGAAGAAGAAGCCAGGCCTGTACCAGCAATTCACCCTGGGAAGACAGTTCCGAAGTCTTCAGGACGAAAATATAATGGCAATTCAAGAGAGAACTATGCAGCCCAGAGCACTTCCACTCCCATCACACAGTCAAACATTTCCGTGACTGGTGTGACACATGTGGATCATAATGCCCTCAACAGAGAAATTGATCAGCTCGCTGAGGGTAAGAAAGTGAATAATTTGGACAATATACGGGTGTGTAATACTGGACATCCTGCTGATAATACTTTTGCAGGATCATCTAATGATTTTGCTGTCGTAAATCCATTAAAGAGACAATCAGATTCATACAGGGGTAAGCAGAGTGCTAGTAAAAAGCAAAAAGTACAGAATACATCATTGAACCCTGGATGGTCTGAAGATCACTATAAGGTGTTTCATGATATGGGGCCCCAGTACTTGAATTACAAAAAATTCCATATTCAACTAAAATATTTCTGTGACACATATGAAAGATTACTGAATGCTACCCCAACACCTGACATTGTTGAGGAGCTGTATCGTTTCAAAAGAGAATGTGCAGATGTTGCAGTAGCTAATGTGAATTCAAATAAAAATAATTCAATGTGACTATGAATGGTTGGTTATGGTCTGCAGAAGTTGTCTAAAATAATACCGCAAAGGTCTTATAGACTGAGAGTAATTAAACATGCTCGAACACTGTTAGCAAATGCTAGACGTTCTCTAGTAGCTAGAAGGCGGCGACAGGCAACTCAAAGACCTATAACTACACAACACCCTCATCTGCTGATACATGCACAGAGTCCATCTTTTCACATTCAAGGTATCTCTGGAGGTGATAGTTCCAATGTGTCTCCAAGTGCTCAAAGCAGGGGGCTACTGGAACCTCATGGTGAAAATGACCATGATATTGCAATTGCTGATAATGTTGGTGATGATAACGTGCAGGACATAGACCATTCAGTATTTTTACAACATTTTTATCATCACCAAAGAGATGTCCGCAGTTTCAACGCACGCATGTATATTGATCATTTCAGATTTGTAAATTTAGACCGTATCCAATCATTTGTAGAAGCCCTGAATGTTGTGCATGGGGCCATTCAGTCTTTACTGGACAGAGTCATCAGAGACATCGACCCTGGTGACTTTGTTCAGTTAAGACTTGAAGGCGGTGACACGTTAGATCCCATTTTCACTACAAAACAGACAAGGGAGGATTTTAATTCTGAGGCATTTTTAAATTGTGTAGCTCTCACGCTGCAAAGTAATGCTGAATGCTTAGCAAACAGTTCACTGAAATTAGTCGTGACAGTTATTAAAAACAGACGTGGCGGTGTAAAAAGACGCTTGAAATCTATAGCAAGCAGCCAATTGATTAAGCAAAAGAGGCAGTGGCTGTATGACTACAACAATTACAGCACAAATCTGTGCTTTGCTGCTAGTGTGTGCGCCCTGATGGCTGACACTGATGTTGGTGATCCAGTTATACTGAGTCGTGCTAAAAACATACATGCAGCCCTGGCTATCCCTGAGGATCAGCTAATAAGCTTTAGTGATATTGAGGCTTTTGAGAAACAACTGAATGTTAACATTAAAGTACTGTATTACAGTCAGGGTGATTGGTGCTACTTTCAAACAGGTAATAAAGCTAATGCTAAAACCGTTTTCATATTGCACCATGATTACCACTACTACGGTATCAAAAATATGAAGGGATTTATTGGTGCAGATTTCTTTTGTGAAAGATGCAATTCTGTGTATCATCACAAATTTAATCATTCATGTCAATATTTTTGCAAAGCTTGTCAAAGAGAGAGCTGTGTGGAGAGCTCTGATGCTCAACAGCCACCTCGCTGTCCAATCTGCCGTGTGTTTTGTCGCTCGAGCGAATGCTTAGACCAACACACACAACTAGCTGCAGATAACCCCCCACTTTGCAGGCTTAAAACATTTTGTGATAAATGTCATCATTTTGTACCCAGAGATAGTGATGTCGAACATAAATGTAAAGGATTGCGTTGTCCTGTGTGCCGTATACATTTAAATAAATTTGATGAACATCTTTGTTACATGCAGCGGAATGTACCAAAGGAGGAGACAGATCAATACATATTTTATGACTTTGAATGTATGCAGGAGACAGGTACGCACATCCCAAATTACATTTATGCTACAACATTATATGGTAGTCCTTCCTGGGAGTTTGAAGGTAAATGTTGTACTCATGATTTTGTGCAATTTATTACATCCGGTAAATTTGAAGGTTATACATTTATAGCGCACAATGCTGGTAGATACGATGCCTACTTTATTGTTAAGGAACTGATTTCTGAAAAACTCCGCGTGAAAATGATAACCCGAGGCGGTCGTCTCTTGTGTATAACACTGCCTGATTTGGAAATAAGATTTATTGATTCTCTAAATTTCATTCCGATGAAACTTAGTAAACTACCACAGGCTATGGGATTCTCAGGCTCAAAAGGCTATTTTCCCCACTTTTTTAACACTAATGAAAATCAAAACTATGTGGGGCCCCTACCTGCTGTAAAATATTATGGGGTAGAGTACATGGCCCCTAGTGAGAAAGGGGAGTTCATGGAATGGTATGAGACCCAGGTAAATACAACTTTTGACTTTAAGGCTGAACTAAAATCTTATTGCAAACAAGATGTTGAGATTCTGAGGCACTCATGTGAACTTTACAGGGAACGTGTCATGGAAATGACTCGGAAAAATGTTAAAATATACTCTAAGCGGGAAAAGAAAAAAATTAAAGTGTCCAGATGTGTTGATCCTTTCCAGCTCATCACCCTGGCATCTGTATGTATGTCAATGTACAGGTTTAAATTTCTTCCAAAACAGACCCTCGCCATTTTACCAGGTGATAATTATCACAAGACAAAAAAACGCTTTTCATCACCCGCTATACAGTGGCTCATGTATGTATCTCACACAGAGAACATAGTCATCCAACATGCTCTTAGAGGGGGTGAAAAACAAGTTGGGAAATATTTTTTAGATGGTTATGCCTATGTTAACGGCAGACATATTGCCTTTGAATACAATGGTTGTTTCTACCACTGATGTCAAATTTGTTACACCGAAAATGATGCAAATAAGGTCACAAACACATCCTACGGACAGTTATATTATGCCTTTTTAGCTAAAAAGCGATTCCTGCAATGGAGCGGCTACACAGTGAGAGTACTGTGGGAACATGAATGGAATGAAATGGTTGAAAAAGATTCTAATCTTCAATCATTTCTTCTCCAAATGGAATTCCCTAAACCTTTAGACCCCCGCGATGCTCTTTATGGGGTCGTACTAATGCCATTAAACTTTATCATCAACTGAAACCTGGTGAGACGATACATTACTATGATTTCACCAGTCTGTACCCCTTTGTAAACAAAACTAAAACATATCCTGTTGGTCATCCACACATTATCTATGAAGGTTTTGGTTTCATTAAAAATTACTTTGGTATTGCCAAAGTCAAGGTCTACCCTCCAAGGGACTTATTTTTTCCTGTTCTACCAGTAAAACTCAACAAAAAATTAATGTTTCCCCTTTGCTACACATGTGCTGTAAATTCACAGACACAGGACTGTACTCATAGTGATGAAGAGCGGTCTCTGACAGGTACATGGTGCACTATAGAGCATGAGATGGCCATAGAAAAAGGCTATAGGATAGCCCACATCTATGAAATTTGGGATTTTCCTAAAACCAGCGATCATCTGTTTTCTCGGTACATTAAATTACATCTTCGGGATAAACAGGAGGCCTCAGGTTATCCCAGCTGGTGTACTGATGAGTGTAAGAAGCAACAGTACATTGATTCCTTTCTTGAAAAAGAAGGGGTGCAATTACGTCCTGAAAATATAGGAGAGAACCCTGCTAAGAGACAGATCTCCAAGCTGTTCTTAAATTCTTTATGGGGAAAATTTGCACAGAAATCTAATTTATCATGTACCAGTATTATTAGCGATCCTGACGAGCTGTTTCAATATGTTTTTTTACCTTATTATGACATATCAATGTTGCATTTTATTGATGACGAAACGGCAACAATTGATTGGAAATATACAGAAGGTCACCACACGGTCAACAAAAACACAAACATCTTTATAGCCTGTTTTACAACAGCGTACGCCAGACTAGAGCTTTACTCTCTGCTAGACAGGCTACAGGAAAGGTGTCTTTATCACGACACTGATTCTGTTATTTTTGTGCACAGAGAAGGTGAGTGGAGTCCTCCTTTAGGTGATTACCTGGGGGAATTGACCAGTGAGATACCTGATGACACTTACATCACTGAATTTGTATCTGCAGGTCCAAAAACTTATGGCTACAAACTCAACAATGGTAAAACTGTCTTAAAGGTGAAGGGCATAACATTAAATGTTGGTAACGCACAATCTATTAATTTCAACAGTCTAAAAGATCTAGTTCTGAACTACCCGCGTAATTCTGATTCTGAAACACAGAAACGTATTATCGTTGAACAACCAGGCATTGTGAAAAATAAAAAGTACTGGGCCATTGAAACAAGACCGTTGCGCAAAACGCAAAGGTGTGTTTACACAAAACGGCACCTATTAGACGATTTCACTACCGTACCATTTGGTTATTAGTTGTGACTCATGATGGATACCCGTCTGCAACATCCATTCTCATGCATTCTAGCAGGACCGTCTAATTCTGGAAAAAGTTATTTTGTAAAAAAACTGTTACATAATATTGAAACTCATTTTTCTCATAAACCTGATAATATTGTTTGGTTTTATTCGTGCTGGCAAAAACTATATGACGAAATCTCTCTTTCTTTTCCCAACATCAGATTTGTGGAGGGTCTGCCGCATACATTCGTAGATGATGAACTATTCCCTCCTGAAAAGGTAAATTTGACTATTGTTGATGATCTCATGGAGAGTGCTAGTGATAACAGTGAAATAGAAAAAGCATTTACCAAGTATGTACACCACAGAAATCTCAGCATTTTCTACCTGGTACAAAACATATTTTGTCAAGGAAAGAAAAGCCGCACAATAAATTTAAACACAAAGTACATGGTACTTTTTAATAATCCTCGTGATAAATTACAAATTGTAACATTAGCCCGTCAGATGTACCCAGGAAAATCCCGTTATTTCTTAGAAGCCTTTGAGGATGCCACGCGGGAACCTTATGGGTATTTACTGGTAGACTTAAGATCCAATACACCTGAGGAACTGCACTTGAGATCAGGGCTGTTTCCCCCATCTTTACCAGTTGCGTATATTCAAAAGAAAATTGCTCCTAAAAAGTGAATTTCCCACAAAATCATGCATTCTTCACTGTGACCATAGTGTTGTAAAGATGTCAGAGAGAATACGGCGTAACTGGAAGCTCTTAAAAACCCTGGTGAAGGCCCCGCCTTCTATCAGGAAATCTATTTTGTGCAATGCAAGCCATGATTTAATTAGAGCTATAGGGGAAATTGCGTTAAACATCTTAAAAGGTCGTATCCCTCTGAAAGAACGTCAAAAAAATATACTAAAAAAGTGGCGTAAAGCTATAAAAGCCATGAGTAATAAATCTCACAGCATAAAGAAACAGAAGCGGCTACTAAACCAGTCTGGTGGATTTATAGGGCCTCTTTTAGGATTTGCCATCCCGATAATAACAAGTCTTCTCGGTGGCTAATAATGCAACATACCGAGAAAATAATATCTTGTACCCAAGCAGGATCTACTCAAACTTCGACCCCCTATTACAGACAACATACGGCAGCGTTATCCATCGTCTTGATGATGAAATTAGCGAAATTTTACATCGTCGTGACATACCGGAGGACGTGAAAATTAAAAAATATAGTGATGTACTACAGAGATACTTGGTTCTTGCTAAACATGATGCAAAGGAACTAACAACTTTAAAGATCATTAACACTCCTGAATCTGATCACCAGCAGTTGTCAAATTCAGACCCTGATAAAACCCCTACTGTCATTGAAATTGTAAGTCATGTAAATCCGCGATATAAAAAGAATGCAGAATTTTTACTAAACAGACTGCTGCAAAACAAAAATATTACATCGTGGAATGATAAAAGTGAATTTATATTCAAAGGAACTGTAATTCCAGGTTCTAACATGCTGGATTTGGTACGTAACACCACTCAGAGTCATGCCCTGACCAACAGGAATTTACCCCGAGGATGGGATACATTTATGAGTGCTATGGCTGAGTTAAATATGCCATCCACTGTTGTGGGTAACCACGCTACTAGAGAACATTTAGACAGATTAAAAATACCTAACAGTGAAAGTGATGTTCTAGCTTCCAGCCGTCAGATCCGGCCTTTACACTCCTCTCCATTAGGTATCACACAAGGACCATTGATGCCTAAAAAAAGTAGTCTCCCGTTACTACAATCCATGTGGCTCACTATGTAATATCTATTCTGTTCAATTGTGACATATTATATTGTTATTTAAGAGATATATTGTATATATGCAAAGTATTAAATACAAAATTGAACTATATGATTGTAATACTTTTTGTAACACTTTATGTTGTCCTGTATTATATATATATATGCATATTTATATTGATTTCATTAACTGCAGTGCAGTGTGATAAATAAAATGTAAATGTACATCTAAAATGGCTGTGTAATGATATATATGATTGTAATACTTTTTGTCTAATGTAAAATGTAATGTTTTATAACATGTATTTGATTGGTGTTCAATAAACATTATTATATTTTTATAAAATGTTGTCTCTCGTTTTTATTTACAAATTGAATAAAATGTTTCCTTAATTAAAATTGCACACTTTTATCGCCTGTGAAAAATTATTGGCCATATAAATAATATGCCCAATGAATCAAACCTGATTAAAGTATAAAAATCCTATGCTATAAAAAGTCATTACTATGATTCAAAGCTAATAGGCTGTATCAAAATCTATAATGGTACACCTTTAATACCAGGGAATAATTATTGGATATATAAAATAATATTCCCAATTAAATAATATGGATTTATTAAAAAGGTTATAAAAAAGGGAATCAACGGGCAAATAAATAATAAGCCCTATGAAACAATTCCTTTTTTATATCAAATTAATATAAAATTTGATAACAAAATGTATTAAATACGTCCCTTTTAGATCAATTTGATATCAATTTGATATAAAAAGGGGCGTGTTTAATACACTTTGATAGGGGGCGGGGCACCTGTCAGATTTCGTTTGACGGATCATACAGACTCCTTACTACTTATGTGCAAATATGTAACGAAAATCCAAAATGTAAAAAAACACCATTGTTAAGGCACAGGGATGTGGGCATGGGCGTGGTGTTGTCAATGGTGCACGACAATGCACTGAGTCTGTGACAGGTCAGAAGAAAGTTAATGCATCCATAATGTTTCTGGCAAAATTTCCTGGTCTAGAATGTAAATGTGCCTGGAGGCCAGAAGTGTGAGAGCAGATTCTGTCTTGGATGACAGAGAATGCCTCTAGTGCATGCATTTCTCAAGCAGCACCAAATCATCCATGACTACACAGTCTATTGTCGATACACTGAAGGCTGGTCCATCCAATCCTCAATCTTGATCTTCTTCCTCCCCCATCATTAGTCACAGGAGACATATGACCCCCAAGCTTGCCCACTCCGAGGATCTGTTTTGTTTGTACACTGTGTGCAGAATTATTAGGCAAATGAATATTTTGATCACATGATACGTTTTATACATGTTGTCCTACTCCAAGCTGTATAGGCTTGACAGCCAACTACTAATTATGTAAATTAGGTAATGTGCATCTCTGTAATGAGGAGGGGTGTGGCCTAATGACATCAACACCCTATATAAGGTGTTCTTGATTATTAGGCAAATTCCTTTCCTTTGGGAAAATGGGTGAGAAGAGAGATTTCACAGGCTCTGAAAAGTCCAAAATTGTGAGATGTCTTGCAGAGGGATGCAGCAGTCTTGAAATTGCCAAACTTTTGAAGCGTGATCACCGAACAATCAAGCATTTCATGGCAAATAGCGAGCAAGGTCGCAAGAAGCGTGTTGGGGAAAAAAAAGGTGCAAAATAACTGCCCATGAATTTAGGAAAATCAAGCGTGAAGCTACCAAGATGCCATTTGCCACCAGTTTTGCAATATTTCAGAGCTGCAACGTTACTGGAGTATCAAAAAGCACAAGGTGTGCTATACTCAGGGATATGGCCAAGGTAAGAAAGGCTGAAAAACGACCACCTTTGAACAAGAAACATAAGTTAAAACATCAAGACTGGGCCAAGAAATATCTTAAGACTGATTTTTCAAAAGTTTTATGGACTGATGAAATGAGAGTAACTCTTGATGGGCCAGATGGATGGGCCAGAGGCTGGATCAGTAAAGAGCAGAGAGCTCCACTCCGACTCAGATGCCAGCAAGGTGGAGGTGGTGAACTGGTATGGGCTGGTATCATCAAAGATGAACTTGTGGGACCTTTTTGGGTTGAGGATGGAGTGAAGCTCAACTCCCAGACCTACTGCCAGTTTCTGGTAGACAACTTCTTCAAGCAGTGGTACAGGAAGAAGTCAGTATCGTTCAAGAAAAACATGATCTTCATGCAAGACAATGCTCCATCACATGCATCCAACTACTCCACAGCGTGGCTGGCCAGTAAAGGTCTAAAAAAAGAAAAAATAATGACATGGCCCCCTTGTTCACCTGATCTGATCCCCATAGAGAACCTGTGGTCCCTCATAAAATGTGAGATCTACAGGGACACCTCTCGGAACAGTGTATGGGAGGCTGTGGTGGCTGCTGCACGCAATGTTGATCATAAACAGATCAAGCAACTGACAGAATCTATGGGTGGAAGGCTGTTGAGTGTCATCATAAAGAAAGGTGGCTATATTGGTCACTAATTTTTTGGGTTTTTGTTTAGCATGTCAGAAATGTTTGTTTCTAAATGTTGTGCAGTTATGTTAGTTTACCTGGTGAAAATGAACAAGTGAGATGGGAATATTTTAGGTTTTTATTAAGTTGCCTAATAATTCTGCACAGTAATAGTTGCTTGCACAAACAGATATCCTCCTAAGATAGCCAAATCTATAAAAAAAAAAAAAAAAAAAACACTCCAACTTGCAAAAATATTAAGCTTTGATATTTGAGTCTTTTGGGTTGATTGAGAACATAGTTGTTGATTAATAATAATAATAATAATAATAATAATAATAATAATAATAATAATAATAATCCTCTACAATACCACTTGCCTAATAATTTTGCACACAGTGTATCCTTTGGTTGACTCTATCCTTTCACTGTGCAGCATTTGAAGAGGGAAGTTAAGAGGTGGTAAGCGTTGATGTACACGTATTTGATTACCCATGACCAGAAGAAAGCCACTTTGAGGAACCTAAATTTACTGTCTCCAGATATGGAGGCTGATGATGATGAAACAAAGTTGCCATCAGGTCAGCCTACAATCTAAATTGTGAAAGAGGATGAGATGGAAGATGAGTTGGTGGATGATGAGTCCACTGATCCGACCTGGACCGTTGGCATGCATAGCCAGCACAGCGGAAGATGGATACGTAACACCAGCACAGGTACCAAGGGGTAGTGGTTTGACTAGAGTTTGAACTCTTCCCAAGAGTGGCTCAAGTCAGGGCATGGGGTGTTCAGCCGCTATCTGGAATGTTTCTAATGAAAGTCTTTCAGAGAAAAACATTGCAATCTGGAACATGTGCCATTGTGGCACCACTGTGGACTGTTTACCACAGTGATGCTGCACCTACTCCACAGGTGTGGTGTCACCATTCCCAGGTAAAAAGGGGTCACAAACCCAAGACACAACATTTTTCACACAACACCATCCTGAATCCAAGCTGAGGGTTTGGGTGGACCCTTTTGAGGGAGGGACCCTTCTCCTGGCTGGAGGAAGGGTTAGCGGTAAGGAAGTTAGGAAAACAAGAGGACGAAGAGAGAGTATAGCAGGCGAGCATTCTTGGAGAACGCAGGGACAAGAAGGCAGGAGGCCTGCAGGAAAGAGGAGTCCTAGGGGACACGGGAGTGGGGGATCCACCCGTGTGCCTCTAATCTGGCCCAAGCCAAGTTGGGCAGAGGGACAGGTTGCCCGAGGGGACCGGCCGCCATCTGGTGGGAGTGCTGCACACGTCAGACAGAAAAATCGAAGGCCATCGTTTCTGCATGAGCGTTGGCAACCAACTGTAGATAATCGCCGGGGAGGCGGTGAGAACTAGGGTCAGGGGACATGCTGACGCAGTTTCCTGACAAGGCCCGCAGCCACCGGCCTGGGATCCCTGTCCATGAAGCTGCTGGAAGGAGGAAGAGTACACAGCATGGGAGAAGAGCAACCAGGAAAGATTATGAAGGGTGTCTTGGCAGAGTGACTCTAATCACCTGGGAACTAACCTTGCTGCGCATTGGAGGAGTACAGCACTCGGCTGGGTGAACTTGACTGATTATCGAGTAAAGGTAATGGAAACTGCAACCTCTTGTGTCCTTCAATTATTCACCGCACCCTCTGTCCTGCACCCCAATGATTAACATGACCAAAAAATACTTTACACCATCCCTGGGGCCCCGCTCCAATCGTGGGGAGCCATACCATCCTGGCGGCACTACCATCTGCACCAGCGGTATACCGTGCAGCATTGGCCACCCTTGGCTGAGTACCACAGGTGGCATCATGAACTATTCCCCTGTAAATAATCCCCTTTCATTGCACGCTCAGGGCCACAGAGCTGGGTCACCGCCACTCTGACCTCCCACCGAACCGGCCAGCCCACTTACCGAGTACCCCCTCAGCCCTGGGGGCCGCTGCACCATACAAAGCGAAGCACAGGTCAGGGCAAAGGCAACCTGAGCACCACGAGTTTACAGAACCACAAGGCAGCCAAGCAACCTAGTAGGTGGTTGTAACACCAGGGTACCAAATCTATGTCTGTGGATCAAATCATTGCCAAGTCGCCAGTGCTTTGTGCTGCACAATCTGCTGTCCATGAAGCAGGTGCTCATACCTCGTGCTGTGGTTGCACCAAGAAAGCACCCTCAAGCTGTGGTTGCACAAAGAAAGCAAACATCAACCTCATCCACTTCCTTGTTCCAACAAAGTGTCAAGTTGTCCACGGCAGAGAGCTTGGAAAGGAAGTGTAAATAACCAGCCACATACCCACAGGAAGAAATACTAAACTCGCACATTGCCCAACTGCTATCTGTGGAGATGTTGACATTTAGGCTTGTGGGAACAGAGTGATCTCTGTTGACAGCCAATCAGATGGCTGGTAGCGATCTGGCCAATCAGATGGCCAGACGTCACAAACCACCTGATCGCTACCAATCACCTGATTGGCCAGATTGCCAGGTCTTGAATGTGCATCAATGACCTGGCAATCTGGCCAATCAGGTGGCTGGTAGCGATCACATGGTTTGTGACGTCTGGCCATCTGATTGGCTGTCAGACTCACAGGTCCTTGTCGTTGATCGGATGTCTTCATTGCCGGTCCCGGTGCAGGCGTCAGATAGGTGAGTATGATTTTTTTTATTTTTTAACAACTTTTATTCACTTTTAGTGCACTTTCGCAGTGGACATATAGATACACTGCGAAAGTTAAAGTACTACTTGCTACTCCCGAGTAATCACAAGAAACTAGCGAGTGCTGAATAGTAACGATTCTACTCGCTCATCCCTACCTGTAACATATGTTTTGGAGAAGGTCCTCCTCTATTCATTTGGGGTTGAAACCACTGCCTTAAAAATAACAGCATAAGCAAAGCCATGGTTGATGTCACTGAAGGCCATATCTTCTCTACATTAGGGAGGGTCCTCCTCTATTCATTTGGGATGACCCTCAACACTTATGAGAGGGTCGTCATATATACATTTTGGAAGGCCCTCTGCTATACATTTGGGGGGGCATCCTTTATTAATTTGGAAGGGCCCTCCTTTATTCATTTGTGACGGCCCTCTATTCATTTGGGAGCGCCTTTTATACAGTTGGGAGGGCCCTCCTCTATTTATTTGAGAGGGCCCTCAACACATATGGGAGGGCACCTCCGCTATACATTTGGGAGGGCCCTCATTTATTCATTTAAGAGGGCTCTCCTCTATACATTAGGGGCTGAAACCATTGCCTTAAGAATGATGGCAAAAGCAAAGCCATGGTTGATGCTACTGAAGGCCATCTCATCTCTACATTAAGGAGGACCCACAAAACATATGGGAGGGCCCTACTCTATACATTTTGGAGGGCCTTCCTCTATTGGTATGGTCGTGTGCAATAATGGCAGTAACCTGGTTGTAAGTAACCTGGTGGCGTCTTTTAAGGTCAGCAAGCTGCTGCACATGCCATGCATGGCTCACATACTGAACCTAAAAATATTGGAATCTGAGAGTCCTCAGTGGTTGATACATTTTAATATGATCATTTATTAAAATAATAATTGTAGTCTTTATTCATTCATACTCTGGACTGACTATGTTGTGTCTTTTTCCATTAGTCACCTTGTGACACTGTTATACATGGTGTACACTGACTACTTTACATTGTATCAAAGTGTCATTTCTTCAGTGTTGTCTTTTGAAAAGATATAATAAAACATTTATCAAAATGTGAGGGGTGCACTCAATGTTGTGATATAAATACATACATAAACTAAAATAAACAAACAGAAAGCACTGAGTTGAAAAGAATCACCGCGCTGACCTCAAATAATGACAAACAGAGTAATTAATGTATACTCTGTTTATTTAGCCACTTGCCTACGCATTTCGTTGTGTAAATACAACTTCATCAGATGCCCTGATGTAGTTGTATTTACACAACGAAACGCGTAGGCAAGTGGCTAAATAAACAGAGTATACATTAATTACTCTGTTTGTCATTATTTGAGGTCAGCGCGGTGATTCTTTTCAACTCAGTGCTTTCTGTTTGTTCATCTCATCTTCCCCTGGCTGGGCACTGCTGTGACCTGAGGAGAGAGCTATCAAAGTTGGTTGTGACTCATACAACCTGACCAGGTGAGTCTTTCCATAGAAGGGGGACACCTGGTGGCTAAATTAAGAGGATATCACTCTATGTGCGCTCCAACTATTTTATTTCTATAAATACATACATACAGAGAAAAAAAAAACTACCTTCTCACCCTCTGTGGAGTGGTTTTAGGTCCTGGTTCATTCTCGGGTCCTCTACTAGAGGCCTGGCAGTTTGAGGGTTCTGCAGAGGATCTTAGTTGTTCCCAGCACTGCACTTTTCTGGACAGAGTTCAGATGTTGCTCCTGGAATCTGTTGTAGCCATTTTTACAACTTCAAGTTCACTGCTCCAAGTGCTCTTATCACCATTGGGATAACTGCTACCTTCACATTTCACATATCCAAATATCTATAAAAATGTATATACCGTATATACTCGCCTATAAGCCGAGTTTTTCAGCCCAAAAATTGGGCTGAAAAGTCCCCCCCTCGGCTTATATGCGAGTCACTGTATACACTGTATACAGTATACAGGCCCCCCCCCATCAGTAAGCAGGGCCCCCCCCCCTTGATGCCGCAATCCTGTAAAGGAATACATTATTATACTTATCCTTGCCGCTGTCCCGCCGCCGCTATCGCGCTCCTCCGGCTTCATCCAGCTTCTTCCGGCTTTCTCCTCCGGTGGGCGCAGGCAATGACGTCATTGTCCGTGCGCCAGAGGAGGAAGCCGGAAGAAGCAGGATGAAGCTGGAGGAGCGCGATAGCGGTGAGGGGACAGCGGCAGGGATAAGTATAATAATGTATTCCTTTACAGGATTGCGGCATGTATACTGATGGGGGCGGCCTGTATATACCACTGGGGCTGCTGCTGTATACTACCAATGGGGCTGCTGCTGTATGCTACCACTGGGGCTGCTGTATATACCTCTGTGGCTGCTGTATACTACCACTGGGGCTGCTGCTCTATATACCACTGGGGCTGCTGTATATACCTCTGGGGCTGCTGTATACTACCACTGGGGCTGCTGCTGTATACTACCACTGAGGCTGCTGTATACACCTCTGGGGCTGCTGTATTCTACCACTGGGGCTCCTGCTGTATACTACCACTGGGCTGCTGTATATACCTCTGGGGCTGCTGTATACTACCACTAGGGATGCTGCTGTATACTACCACTGGGGCTGCTGTATATACCTCTGGGGCTGCTGTATACTACCACAAGAGCTGCTGCTGTATACTACCACTGGGGCTGCTGTATATACCTCTGGGGCTGCTGTATACTACCACTGGGGCTGCTGCTGTATATACCACTGGGGCTGCTGCTGTATACTACCACTGGGGCTGCTGTATATACCTCTGGGGCTGCTGTATACTACCACTGGGGCTGCTGCTGTATATACCACTGGGGATGCTGCTGTATACTACCACTGGGGCTGCTGTATATACCTCTGGGGCTGCTGTATACTACCACTGGGGCTGCTGTTGTATATACCACTGGGGCTGCTGCTGTATACTACCACTGGGGAGGCTGCTGTATACCACACTGCTGGGGGATGTATACCTCTGCTGGGGTCCACCCTCGGCTTATACACGAGTCAATAGGTTTTCCCAGGTTTTGGGGGCAAAAGTAGGGGGATCGGCTTATACAAGGGTCGGCTTATACACGAGTATATACGGTAATGTATACTTTTTTTTACTCAAGTAGATTTCAGGTGTTTGTGCATGAAGAGTGCTAAGAAGTTGAGCCCATTAAATACATGAAGCATCCTAGCTGTGCTAGCTTCTAAAATCAGCAAATACATCTAGGTCCAATTGATGCCTTTTTCATATACAGTGGGGAAAAAAAGCATTTGATACATTGCATATTTTGCAAGTTTTCCCACCTACAAAGAATTGACCTCTGTAATTTTTATCATAGGTACGCTTCAACTGTGAGAGATAGTATCTAGAAAAAGTAATTCAGAGAAACTCATTGTATGATTTTTAAATAATTAAAGAGGACCTGTCACCAAACCAGGCATGGTAATCTAATTACAGCACTGGATGCAGCATGTCTGCAGCATCCAGGCAAGGGATCCCCCAGCACTTGAGCAGCCCTGTACCCCGAGATAATACACTTAGAAAACTTACATCCTGCAGCCTAAAAGGAGGTGGCCAGAGGCTGGAGCCGAAGGGCAGATTCACACCCCCTGCATGGTTAATCTGCCCACCGCTGCCAATCATTCTCTCCCTCTTCAGCAGCATTGAACAGAGTTTTTTTTTTCCAGAACTTGCCGTTTGGCCCCGCCCCTCAGGGATTTTCTAAGTGTTTTATCTCGGGGTACAGGGCTGCTCAAGTGCTAGGGACCCCTTGCCTGGATGCTGCAGACATGCTGCATCCAGTGCTGTAATTAGATCACCATGCCTGGTTTGGTCCTCTTTAAATTGCATTTTATTGCAAAAAGTCAAATACCAACCAGCAAGAATTCGGCTCTCACAGACCTGTTAGTGTTTCTGTAGAGGGAACCTGTCACCTACTTTAGACTCCCTAACCTATCACTACATGTCCCCACAGCTTCCTACTACATCCCTAACTGTCCTGTCTGAGCTAATTGTGAATTATAAATGTTGAAAAAAAGATATACATTTACATTTTCCCCCATTCTGTTGTCGTTCCTAGATTTGAGACCGACGGGTGGGCGGTTTCTCTAGGTCCATTATTTCCCCCATTGCTGCTGGTATCATGCCCCGGTAGGCATGATAATTCATTCAGGAGTGCATTACTGAATTCAAATTCATGGCTCCTCCTTGAGGGTATGATGTGCCAGTCTAGCATCATTTCTGGTCCTGCGCAGTGTGGGGGGTATTTGGTGTAGAGCCTAGCTTCAGAATGCACACTGCACAATCCTGGAGCCGGCCTGTATGGTCAATAATCCCCCTGCGAGGGGGAAGAGAATGGACCCAGAGAGACTGTCCACCCGTTGGCCAGCCATCTAGGAACACCCACAGAACAGGGAAAAATATAAATGTATAAGTCACTTTTTTTCAACATTTATAATTCACAATTAGCTCAGACAGGGATGGTTAGGTTTCATAGTAGGAAGCTGCAGGGACAGGTAGTGATAGGTTAGGGGGTCTAAGCTAGGTGACAGGTTCCTCTTAAGAAGCACTTCTCTGCACCCATTACTTGTCTTAATTGCACTTGTCTGAAATTGTTACCTGAATAAAAAACACCTGTTCACACACTCGATTAATTACACAACAATCTCTCTCATGGCCAAGACCAAAGAGCTGTCTAAGGACACCAGGGACAAAATTGAAGACATACACAAGGCTAGGATGAGCTACAGTACAATATACAAGCAGCTTGGTGAGAAGGTAATAACTATTGGCACAATTATGAGAAAATGGAAGAAACACAAAATGACAGTAAATCTTCCTCAGTCTGGGACTCCATGGAAGATCTTGTTTTGTGGGTAAAAAATATTCTGAGAAAGTTCAGGAAGCAGCCCAGAACTAAATGGGAGGACCTAGTTAATAACCTGAAGAGAGCTGGGATGATAGTCTCAAAGATTACTGTTAGTAACATACAATGCAGTCATGGATTAAAATCCCGCAGGGCAAACACGTTCCCTCTACTCAAGCCAGCACATGTCTAGGCCCTTTTGAAGTTCACCAATTACCATCTGGATGAACCACAGGAGGCATGGGAGTAGGTTGTCTGGTAAGATGAAACCAAAATAAACATTTTGGGGATCAACTTTACTTGGTGTGTTTGGAGGAAAGAAGAAGATACAAACCCAAGTACACCACCCCAACCATGGAGCATGGGGGTGAAAACATCATACTTTGGGGGTGCTTTAACTCAAAAGACCAGGACTGAAGCATTTCGGGGGTCCTGGAATAGCAAAGCAAGCGATGAGCAATGTGGGAGTGCACTGCCTGGTATGAAAAACTACATATGTGCAGCAACACAGAAGCAATATAACTAAAAAAGAGAGGAAAGAGCCTCTGTATAAAAGTGTGCACAACCAATTGCAAGTGAAGAGGTTTATATTTATTAGTGCATGAAAACAGAAAACCTTGATATATGTTAAAAACAATTAAAAACATACACCTTCTGCCTCACAGAGCATAAACACAATAACCAGAACCCTGATGGGCAGTTGTTGTTTGGGTACAATAATTACAATTTATACATGGACCAATGCTTATTAGTCAGAATCAAAGTTAATCCATGGGATGATTGTTGAGGATTAGACAAGTCATAAAGTGGCGGACTGAGGATTGCTTCTTAGAATACCATAGTCAACTCCTATACATCGTATGTAATACATGTAATCCATATGGCCCCTAGGGGTCCCATTTGCAATAGACAAGGAACAATTAGAATCTGGTCTAAGAATTGGTTACACAGCCTATGTGAACAGAGAGTCAAAATCCCCAGTGGCTATAGTGACACATATATAGTGATTCACTACTAGTCACATGGGTTAACAAGATAAAACCGGATAAACCATATGCAGGCAGAGCTCTCACGTATTTATAGTGTTGTACACCCCGGGTGTCAGAGCCCCCTTGAAAGTGCAGTCCATTAAAAATCATGGGTGTAACCCCATAATACAGGGGTGGGGAACTCCAGTCCTCGAGGGCCGCAAACAGTTCAGGTTTTCACGATTTCCTTAGTATTGCACAGGGATTGGAATCATCACCAGTGCAAGAGATTATGTTATCACCTGTGCAATACTAAGGAAGTCCTGAAAAACATGCACTGTTTGCGGCCCTCGAGGACTGGAGTTCCCCACCCCTGCCATAATAAATAGAGATTCCCACAGCAGGGCACTATTGGGTGACAGAGTATAAAATGCAAAAATCATATAACAATCATGTTTGTACGCAGAGAGCCCTGAACAGTAGTAGTAATCAATTAAAGAACCACCCCTAAAGTAGTAAAAAAAAAAGTTCAGGGTAACCATTGGATCATAGAACCATGTGAGAATATGGGTGTCACTGTTGGGATCTACAGTCATGGCCAAAGATTTTGAGAATGATAAAAATATTAATTTTTACAAAGTCTATTGCTTCAGTTTTTCTAATGGCAATTTGCATATACTCCAGAATGTCATAAAGAGTGATCAGCTTAACAACAATTACTTGCTAAGTCAATATTTGCCTAGAAAATGAACTTTAACCCCCAAAACACATTTCAACATCATTACAGTCCTGCCTTAAAAGGAGCAGCTAACATCGTTTTAGTGATTGTTCCATTAACATAGGTGTGGGTGTTGATGAGGACAGGGCTGGCGATCAATCAGTCATGATTAAGTAAGAATGACACCACTGGACACTTTAAAAGGAGGCTGGTGCTTGGTATCATTGTTTCTCTTCAGTTAACCATGGTTATCTCTAAAGAAACACGTGCAGCCATCATTACACTGCACAAAAATGGCCTAACAGGGAAGAGTATCGCAGCTACAAAGATTGCACCTCAGTCAACAATCCATCGCATCATCCAGAACTTCAAGGAGAGAGCTTCCATTGTTGTCAAAAAGGGTCCAGGACGCCCAAGAAAGACCAGCAAGCGCCAGGACCATATCTTAAAACTGTTTCAGCTGCGGGATCGGACTACCAGCAGTGCCGAGCTTGCTCAGGAATGGCAGCAGGCTGGTGTGAGTGCTTCTGCACGCACTGTGAGGCAGAGACTCTTTGAGCAAGGCCTGGTTTCAAGGAGGGCAGCAAAGAAGCCACTTCTCTCCATAAAAAACATCAGGGACTGACTGATATTCTGCAAAAGGTACAGGGAGTGGACTGCTGAAGACTGGGGTAAAGTCATTTTCTCTGATGAATCCCCTTTTCGATTGTTTGGGACATCTGGAAAACAGCTTATTCGGAGAAGAAGAGGTGAGCGCTACCACCAGTCTTGTCTCATCCCAACTGTAAAGCATCCTGAAACCATTCATGTGTGGGGTTGCTTCTCAGCCAAGGGAATCGGCTCACTCACAGTCTTGCCTAAAAACACAGCCATGAATAAAGAATGGTACCAGAATGTCCTCCAAGAGCAACTTTTCCAGCATGATGGAGCACCTTGCCATAAAGCAAAGGTGATAACTAAATGGCTCAGGGAACAAAACATAGAGATTTTGGGTCTATGGCCTGGAAACTCCCCAGATCTTAATCCCATTGAGAACTTGTGGTCAATCATCAATAGATGGGTGGACAAACAAAAACCAACAAATTCTGCCAAAATGCAAGCATTGATTGTGCAAGAATGGACTGCTATCAGTCAGGATTTGGTCCAGAAGTTGATTGAGAGCATGCCAGGGAGAATTGCAGAGGTCCTGAAGAAGAAGGGTCAACATTGCAAATATTGACTTGCTGCATTAACTCATTCTAACTGTCAATATAAACTTTTGGTACTCATAATATGATTGCAATTATATTTCTGTATGTGATATAAACATCAGACAAACACAAATAAAAACCAGAGGGCAGCAGATCATGTGAAAATATAATTTTGGTGTCATTCTCAAAACTTTTGGCCATGACTGTAGTACAGCACTATATAGAACATTTAGTGCTGGTAATCACAAGGGAGAGAAATCAGAAAGCACGCAGGCTCTGAAGATACAATACCCATAGGTGGAGGGTCTGGAGTGTGGGCAGCAGGGACAAGCCCAACGCGTGTTGCCGCTTCCGTGGCTTCGTCAGGAGCAGTGTTTGTGGGGCCATCAAGGCTTTAAATACCTGTCTATCAGATATCCTGTGTAGCTGGAAGCTGCCATTTTGATCATGACATCAGGGCTGGTGAATGGGCAGGGCAGGGAGTGGGCAGGCTCAGTACATCATCAGTGATGGGCACATTGATAAGCTGCAGTCTCAACTATCTCAACAGCCAGTAGGCTGTAAGTTTGTATATGGGGGATGTACAAAGTGTCTACCCCTTCAGGCTCCGTATGCCTGCTTGAGCAGGGTTTTTTTTTTCCTTTTTCTTTTCTCAGGAAGGGAACTGCAGTACAGTGTGCAGAAAGTGCAAAGAAGACAATATATCCCTAGTGGGAAAACAGGTAGTATTAACCCCTCCAAGCAGTATATGTTTGCTTGAGCAGGGAGAATTTTGCAAAAGATGAACCGCAGCAAAGGTATTCAAGGTGGACTAAGGAGACAATATATCCTTAGTTAGATGTCACAGGGAGAGTCTCCTACATATGGGAAGTCTGGGGGAGGAGGAGCGCAACCTTTTGCTGTTGGTGTATGGAAGCAATAACTCATGGCCATGCATGGATAATGCTAAATAAATGGATCTAGGGAGCTCCTTCCCCCGATATATGATCACCTAAGTACACGCATTAGATAGTAAGGTGCAGGATAGAATGCAGTGGGGTCGGTGTAGAGGCTGCTACTCTGGGTTGTAATATCCCAGGTATTGTATAATCAGTTAGATGCTGTATTCGTCTCTTTTACTGAGACCCTAGAATAGAATAGCAAAGCAAGTCTCCAGACCTGAACCCAAAAGAGAAAATCTTTGGAGGGATCTGAAACACAATGTTACGCAGTGGCAGGCCCAAAACCTGAAAGATATGGAGAAAATCTGTATGGCGCAAAATGTCTGACCTCTGTAATTGCAAGCATAGGTTTGTGTACTAAATGTTAAGTTCTATTTTTTATTGCATGCAATGAAATGCAAATTAATTATGTATAAATAATACAATGTGATTTTCTGGATTTTTTTCTTGTAAGATCCTGTCTCACAGTTGAAGTGTACAAACAATAAAACCTTGCAGTCCTCTCCATTCTTTGTAAGTGGGAAAACTTGCATAATCAGCAATGTATCAATTACTTATTTCCCCACTGTATGGACAAACGTGTTGGCACCTTCCTGTTAAGATAAAAAAATAATACAGTGATTACTCAAATTACTTTTGTCAATTTGAAGTTTTTTTCAGTTTTAATTTACTTAACATCAACTAATAGAGATGGGTGTAACAACAGATGTTAGGGTTCCAGACAGATTTTTAAAAAAGTCTGGGTTTGGGATTGGATGTAACCCAAACTTGAGCCCAAACCCCACAGTCTATGTTGGACTGAACCTCATAGTGCTATAAAATGGTGGCTAGGGGGCTGCAAAAGTAAGCAAAATGGGAATTAAAGCAGGAGAATCATACTTAACAGTCTACAAGCTGCATACAGTGACAGATGGGGTAATATAAGGGGTTAATGACAGCTGTGAGTTGACAGCTGACATCAAGCCCTGAATTGGGATGTGCAGGTCTCTGTGACCCCAACATTACCAATCCTAAAAGTAAATAGGTAAAAAACATAGATAGAGAAAACTCTTTTTTTCCCAATGTAATCGGGAAGAGCAGGGTAAAGTGCCAGGAATGGTGCATCTACTGGATGCACCATTTCTTGGGTGGCTGTGGGCTTCTATTCCTAGCCTGGGGGAGTCCAATAACCTTGGGTCTCCCCAGGCTAAAAATACCAACTTCAGCCGTGTGCTTTATCTGCACTGTGTATCAATATACAGGGACCCCTACACATTTTTTGTTTAGTTATTCATTTTTTTAACCAATATGATGGCTGCTTGGCTGCAATACACTAATGTGTATGGCATGAGGCTTAATTAACAGACCCTGAAGTAGTGTGGCCATAGTGAGGAGACTGGAAAAAATGATTCTCCGGCTTTAATCTCTATTTTTCTTCCTTATTCACCCCAATAGCTCTTTACTTGGGTGGCTGAACGTGAACAGTAACATGGATTTCTTAGTGAAGTCGGTCTCTGGACACTAGATGTTTGGTATTGACTCCAAACTTTACAGTTCAAGTTTGCCCATGATAATATCCTAAAGAATATTTGTCATTGTTGGTTTAATAGAGAAAAGAAGTAATGAAACTGAAACTTGCTCTTAGGGTACCTTTACACGTCGTAACATTGCATGCAATTTCAATTGCAACTTACTGGTTGCAGTGAAATCATGGACACATTGTTCCATTTGTTCATGGCCACAAAATAGAACAATGTGTCCATGATTTCACTGTAACCAGTAATTTGCAAGTGAAATTGCATGCAATGTTGCGATGTGTAAAGGTACCCTTAGACATTCTTGAATATTTTTTGCTCTGTGTTTTGGGCTTCATCCTTTTGGAGGACAAACGGCCTGCTTCACATGCCAAGCCATCTGACACAGGGTAGCACCTTTGCTCCAGAATGCCTTGATAGACTTGAGATTTCATTGCATAGATTCAAGACACCTTGTGACAGATGCAACCCTAAAACATAACCAATCTTCCTCTGTTTCACAGTGGGAACAATGCTCTTTTCTTTGTATGTTTAATTTTTGCATTTGTGAACATAAAGCTAATGTAACTTGCCGAAAAAAACTTCAGTTTGGGCTCATATTACCAAGAAGCTTTGTTTGTTGTCAATATGCATTTTGCCAAATTCTATTCCCTCTTTACAATGGTTTAGTTTCAACAGTGGTTTCTGTCGAGCCCCAGGCCTGGGGTACTCAGGTATCAGGCTCGGAGGGGTTTTCACGGGGATGTCACGGGTGGCAGCGCCTGAGTCCATGGCCTGGGCGACACTTCAATAAACGGTTATGCACAGGGGATAAGAGTTATTGTCTCGTGACACCACCTGTAGTACCTGGTGAGGGTCACCAGCGCCGCCACAGTCCTCCGGAGGGTGATGGTATCGCGACAGGGATGGCAAAACTCCCTACAGGTGGAGCTGGTCCTCCGGGGCAGCATTGCTGTAAAGCAAACAGGTTGAATTCTGCAGCACAAAGACACGGAGGCAAAGTCACTCTCCCGGGTACTTTACTGTAAACAGTCATCAGCATACAAGTCCACAGTTCAGCAAAAGATGTTAAAGAAACAGGTAGCTCTACGGGTGGCTGCAAGTGGATGCCAGGTGGTATGGTGGTACCCATGGTATGCCTTAGTTGATGAACCTGTGTCCTTTCTTCCCCGCCTAGCATGAGTCTATACCCAATGGCTCCTTGAAGGTAGACTTGGGGCTCCCCTCCCTCGTGGTGAGGAAGCAGGCAGACCGCTCCATCTGGCAGGGTGCCGCAGCCAGTGAACAGACCGCAGCAGCCGGTTGACGAGTTCAGAAGTAGATTCTGGCCGTTTCCTTGGGTCCGGCGTTCCCATAGTGAACTGGGGAATTCCCTGGAGTATGGTCTCTCCACGCTGGGGTTCTCCCTTTCTCTCTAGGGCCCAGACTCGCGTGTCAGGCACCCTCTCTCAGGATCCCATCAGGATCCACTCTCATCTTCCCTCCGGATCAGCGTAGAGCTGCCCAGGTTAACCTTCCTCCTCGCTCCACACTCCTCCTCGACTCCTTTCCAACTCTCTTTTCCTCACTCTCTCTGTTCTGACTCTCTACTCCCCCTAGAGGTGAATATATCTCCCACCCTAACCTCCCACTTCTATTCTAATGTGGGAGTGCAGGAATGGGTCTCACCCACCAGCCTAGGATCCACTTGCAGTTGGGGAAAATTACACCACTTTTATGAGTGCAATACCCCATTGTGACGCCTGACCATGTGGGGTTCCACATATCCCCCTGATGAAACATACTCGTCCTTGAGTATAGGCACCTGTTAAACCAGGGAGTGAAAAGCATTTTAATATTTTCAGTAACAATATCAATGGGTGAACTATATACAATCAAGCATACTTCAGTTTCTTCCTATTTCATGGAGGCACATTTTCTTGTAACGTTACACATTTGCAGCAGTTTTTATACACCTCACGGTCCTCGGGTCACCCACTGGCCAAGATATTACTCTCCGGTTGTTACTATCTGCATAAAACATAATATACTTTTGAATCTACCTCGGCCCAACGGGGACCGGTACTAACTGTGTGGTCCAGGGGTAATATATTGTCCAGCACAGTCCAGTGTGAGTTATCACCGCCGGACTGCTGCATATATATCATACATTATAAACTCAGGGGCAAGGTTCCAAACAAAAGTCTATGTCTCTTCATGGTTCAAAACACACAGGGACACTGCTCATTATTCAGGGATGCAAAAAGGGGAAAAATAAATGGGAATGATGGCTGAAAAAGGGGCTATATACAATTCAAGTCTCTGCAATGGAAGTCTATTGCTGGCGGGATATACGCATAGCGAACCAGCCTAAGGGGCCTGGATGCCTTTCAAATGAAACCTGCTCACCTCGGTACAGATCACGATCCGGGTGTCCACGCCGCAGGTATGATTCAACGTCTCATCTGGCGAAGAAAATGTCTTCTTGAAGTCCGGGTTCACATAGGAATCCCCATCCTTCATCGTGGTAAACGGAAACAACAGTTCCTTGGCGGTTCAACTCCAATGGAAGTGGGGGCTGTGCACTTGCTTCATCACGAAGTCGCCGGGTTGCCTGTTTTTTCTGGAACCATCCTTCTCTTCTTTTCTGTCTTGCTAGTTGGTCTCGCTGGTTCAGGGACGACTGGTATTCTGGTGGTGGTGAGTTGCTGGTTGGGACTCTGGGCGACGCTCTGGTCTCTGCTGTGCTCACAATGATGGGGATACCTTGCCGCTGCCATGCGGACCACCATGCGGCTTCTGGGGTGCTCCCTCCTGAGGCTCCTTCAACGTCCTCTGGCTCCTCAAAGTCTGTTTCGTCTCCCTCTTCCTCAGCTTCTACAATTACGTCTGGTTCTGTTGGGGATGGCCGTGCTGTCTCTATCCGGATGGATGGGTGGCAGGATGAGTGGTAAGGAGGCTAAGTATTCCATGACTGCTTGTACTGCTACCGCTGCCTCTCGCGCTTCTCGGCCTTCTCTCATAGTCATCAGTTCACAGGCCCCTCTCTGCGCTCCACTGCCGGCACACCCACTCCAGGGCTTCCTCCATGTCCTGGCAGTGCCGTCCAAAATTGCCTCTCCAGTAGTTGGCATCCCCCTCTAGTGTTAAGAGGGACGCCGCTGCAGGGTCTCCTTGTGCGGCTTTGGCCTGTTCTTCGACCTCGCGCACGATATCTCTCCAAAGGGGTGCCGCCATGCTGCTGGGTATAAAGGATCCTTGCTTGTCCTGTCCTTCTCTTCCGGTTTGTCTCTTTACCGTCAGCCCACTCCCGGAGCTCTTCCTGTGGGACGTACCCCTGATTGATTGATGGCAATCGGGGCGGCCACATTTTTTAGCTCCTCCGTCTTGGCCCTCCTTCTTCTAGGGGCTGAGGCACACCCCTGGGCCTACACATGGTGTTTAGTACATGGCTACGGCGCCATCTTGGGTCCTCCTGCAGTGCTGGCGGGAACCCATTTTTGGCGCCAAGCAAAGGCGGGAAAAGTTTTTTTCAATGCAGATCAAAAGTCCAAGGCACACAGTACCCGGTAACACCGGGCACAAGATCCTGTTTGTGATGCCAGAAATGTATGTCGAGCCCCAGGCCCTGGGGTACTCAGGTATCAGGCTCTGAGGGGTTTTCACGGGGATGTCACGGGTGGCAGCGCCTGAGCCCGTCGCCTGGGTGCCACTTCAATAAGCGGTTATGTACAGGGGATAAGAGTTATTGTCACGTGACGCCACCTGTAGTCCCTTGTGATGGATCACCAGCTTCACCACAGTCCTCTGGAGGGTGATGGTATCGTGGCAAGGATGGCAAAGCTCCCTACAGGTGGAGCTGGTCCTTCGGGGCAGCGTTCATGTAAGCAAACAGGTTGAATTCTGCAGCACAAAAACATGGAGGCAAAGTCACTCTCCCGGGTACTTTACTGTAAACAGTTATCAGCAAACAAGTCCACAGTTCAGCAAAAGATGTTAAAGAAACAGGTAGCTCTACGGTTGGCTGCAAGTGGATGCCAGGTGGTATGGTGGTACCCGTGATATGCCTTAGTTGACGAACTCGTGTCCTTTCTTCCCCGCCTAGGATGTACCCAATGGCTCCTTGAAGGTAGACTTGGGGCTCCCCTCCCTCGTGGTGAGGAAGCAGGCAGACCGCTCCATCTGGCAGGGTGCCGCAGCCAGTGAACAGACCACAGCAGCTGGTTGACGACTTTCGAGGTAGACTCTGGCCGTTTCCTCAAATTCGGCGTTCCCGTGCTGACCTGGGGAATTCTCTGGAGTATGGTCACTCCACGCTGGGGTTCTCCCCTTCTCTCTAGGGCCCAGACTTGCGCATCAGGCACCCTCTCTCATGATCCCCTCAGGATCCTCTCTCATCTTCCAGATGCCCGGGTTAACCTTCCACCTCGCTCCACACTCCTCCTCGACTCCACTCTAACTCCCTTCTTCTCACTCTCTCTGTTCCGACTCTCTACTCCCCCTAGAGGTGAACATATCTCCCTCCCAGGAGTAACCTCCCACTTCTATTCTAATGTGGGAGTGCAGGAATGGGTTCCCACCCACCAGCCTAGGATCCACTTGCAGTTGGGGAAAATTACACCACTTTTACGAGTGCAGTACCCCACTGTGAGTAGAGCGCCACATTTCCTCCTCAGACATCTTCCATGAAGTTCACTTTCACCGAGAAAGTGATGAATGGCGTGATCTGACACTGATGTATCTTGATCTTAGAGTTCACCTCTAATCTCTTTCAAAGTTGTTCTGTACTGTTTGGTTGACCATTTTACTTTTGTTGTATTTAATTTTCTTTATTTATTTTCTTACCCCCCTTTAGGGGCATTTCTGATGCCTCTTGGTGCCATTTGTTCTCATGAGAATTCTTATTTTTTCTTATAAGAAGCCTTAAAGGGAACCTGTCAGACTGTTTATGTCTCCCCAGCTATCTCTGTCTGTACCTGCAGCTTTATAATACCAGTCTAATCATCCCTGTCTGAGCTCAGAGTGTAATGTAAAAGGTGAAAAAAAAGCATTTATACACTTACATTTCCTTATGTAATGAGGCAGTCAGTCCCCAGCTTGGAGGACGGGAACTGTTTGGCAGGTTAAGAGTTAACATTTCAGCCTTGTGCTAGAACACGTTGGGAGACCTAATGTAATGTCACAACCATGTGACTACAATAGGCGGAGCTAAGTTCTCATAGAACATTATATGTTTGCTAGCTTAGCTCCGCCCACTATGGTCACATGATCGTTACATCACACAGGGCCTTTAGCTATCCAAGTTAAAAGTGAGTTAACTATTATCCTGCCAGACAGTCCCCCTCCTCCAAGGTGGGGACTGAAATGTAAGTGTATAAATGCTTTTTTTCACCTTTCACATTACACTCTGAACTCAGACAGGGATGATTAGACTAGTATTATAAAGCTGCAGCTACAGACAGTGATAGCTGGAGGGACATAAACCACCTGACAGGTTCCCTTTAAAGGCATAAACCACCCTGCGTCTTGTAATTTCTGGAAGAGATAAGGCTCTCAGATGCCCTTGCACGAGTGTGGTTGCAGGGAGTCTAATGTAACTACAGTACTTTGTGGAGCAAGGTACCTGGGGTCAGGTTGTGACCTTCTTCCAGAATAGGGGGTTTGGGTTCCTAGCCAAAGACGAATACGAATGGGTGAGGGAGTGGGTGGTTCAGGTGTATAGTAGGTCATGTTTTTTATCTTTTTACAGGCTTTTTCCCCCCTTGTTATGATAAAAAAATATAGCCTAGAACCATTTTAGGTTGATATGTAGTTTAAACATTAAATAAAAGTCTGAAACATTGTTTTAACTAGGGGAGTTCAGTTACATTTCCCAAATGGTGTAATACTAGTGATGAGCGAGTATGCTCTGCGCTGCTCGGTACTCGCACGAGTATCACTGCACTCGGGCTACTCGGCGAGCACCGAGTAATCTCGCGATACTCGTGCTGTGCTCGTGGTCCTCATCCCTGCATGTAGGCGCTCTTTTGAGAGCCAGCCCACATGCAGGGATTGGCTGGCAGACCACTGCAATGCCACAGCCCTGTTAGTTGTGGCATTGCAGTGATTGGCCGGCCTGCACAGCGTGACCGAGCCTTTATAAGACCCGGCCGCGCTGTGCTCTGCACACAGGCATCCAGACAGTGAGTGTAGGGAGAGTGTCTGCTGCTGCTTAGGGACAGATTTGCGGCCCTCATAGGTAGATCCGGAGCAGGGCTGCAAACTGCTGCTGACCACAACAGTCCTTCTCAGGACTAATCTAGGAGGATATAGGCAGGGTGATACAGATCGGAATCCAAGCTTTTCTGTGACCATAACAGTTACCAGACTGTTGTATTTACTAGCTTGATACAGGTTAGGGACTAAAATCCTTCTCTCCTGTGACCATAACAGTCACCAGACTGTTGTACTTACTACCTTGATACAGGTTAGGGACTAAAATCCTACTCTCCTGTGACCATTACAGTCACCAGACTGATGTACTTACTACCTTAATACAGGTTAGGGACTAAAATCCTACTCTCCTGTGACCATTACAGTCACCAGACTGGTGTACTTACTACCTTAATACAGGTTAGGGACTAAAATCCTAATCTCCTGTGACCATTACAGTCACCAGACTGTTGTACTTACTACCTTGATACAGGTTAGGGACTAAAATCCTACTCTCCTGTGACCATTACAGTCACCAGACTGTTGTACTTACTACCTTAATACAGGTTAGGGACTAAAATCCTACTCTCCTGTGACCATTACAGTCACCAGACTGGTGTACTTACTACCTTAATACAGCTTAGGGACTAAAATCCTACTCTCCTGTGACCATTACAGTCACCAGACTGGTGTACTTACTACCTTAATACAGGTTAGGGACTAAAATCCTACTCTCCTGTGACCATTACAGTCTCCATACTGTTGTACTTACTACCTTGATACAGGTTAGGGACTAAAATCCTAATCTCCTGTGATCTGAACAGTCACCAGACTGTTGTACTTACTACCTTGATACAGGTTAGGGACTAAAATCCTACTCTCCTGTGACCATTACAGTCACCAGACTGTTGTACTTACTACCTTAATACAGGTTAGGGACTAAAATCCTACTCTCCTGTGACCATTACAGTCACCAGACTGGTGTACTTACTACCTTAATACAGCTTAGGGACTAAAATCCTACTCTCCTGTGACCATTACAGTCACCAGACTGGTGTACTTACTACCTTAATACAGGTTAGGGACTAAAATCCTACTCTCCTGTGACCATTACAGTCTCCATACTGTTGTACTTACTACCTTGATACAGGTTAGGGACTAAAATCCTAATCTCCTGTGATCTGAACAGTCACCAGACTGTTGTACTTACTACCTTGATACAGGTTAGGGACTAAAATCCTAATCTCCTGTGACCATTACAGTCACCAGACTGTTGTACTTACTACCTTGATACAGGTTAGGGACTAAAATCCTACTCTCCTGTGACCATTACAGTCACCAGACTGTTGTACTTACTACCTTAATACAGGTTAGGGACTAAAATCCTAATCTCCTGTGACCATTACAGTCACCAGACTGGTGTACTTACTACCTTAATACAGGTTAGGGACTACAATCCTACTCTCCTGTGACCATTACAGTCACCAGACTGGTGTACTTACTACCATAATACAGGTTAGGGACTAAAATCCTACTCTCCTGTGACCATTACAGTCACCAGACTGTTGTACTTACTACCTTAATACAGGTTAGGGACTAAAATCCTACTCTCCTGTGACCATTACAGTCACCAGACTGTTGTACTTACTACCTTGATACAGGTTAGGGACTAAAATCCTAATCTCCTGTGACCATTACAGTCACCAGACTGTTGTACTTACTACCTTGATACAGGTTAGGGACTAAAATCCTACTCTCCTGTGACCATTACAGTCACCAGACTGTTGTACTTACTACCTTGATACAGGTTAGGGACTAAACTCCTTCTCTCCTGTGACCATTACAGTCACCAGACTGTAGTACTTACTACCTTGATACAGGTTAGGGACTAAAATCCTACTCTCCTGTGACCATTACAGTCACCAGACTGTTGTACTTACTACCTTCATATAGGTTAGGGACTAAAATCCTACTCTCCTGTGACCATTACAGTCACCAGACTGTTGTACTTACTACCTTAATACAGGTTAGGGACTAAAATCCTAATCTGTGACCATTACAGTCACCAGACTGTTGTACTTACTAACTTAATACAGGTTAGGGACTAAAATCCTAATCTCCTGTGATATGAACAGTCACCAGACTGTTGTCGCTGTATACAGGCAAAATGAGCAAAGGGCGTTGGCAAGGGCGTTGGCAAGGAACAAGGAAGTGGACGTGTTGGTGGTGCAGGCAGAGGCCGAGGTCGTGTGCAAGCACTAATTTCGCAACAACAAAGTGGCACATCTACTCGCTCGCACGTCCTGTCCCAAATTCTTGGGGCCCGCAGCAGTACACCGCTCTTGAACCAAGACCAGTGTCAACAGGTTGTTACTTGGATAGCGGATAATGCTTCAAGTCAGATGGGCACCTCCACAAACACCCTGTCTTCCACACGGTCAAGTGTCAGTAGTCTTGATACTGCACCGCACATTTCCCAACCTGATCCTCCTTCCTACCACCAGGCCGAGTACACGTCCACGGACATTACTGATCCCACACTAGGACACTCGGAAGAGCTGTTCACGTATCCATTCGCAGAATCTGGCCTCTCGCCAGCTCCTGTTGAAGTGGGTGATGAGGAGATGGTATGTACAGATGCCAAAATATTTGAGCAGCCACTTTCTCACGAACGGAACGTTGGCAACGTGTCTCAACAAGGGGTGGACGATGATGAGACACAATTGCCAGGAAGTCAGGAGGAGGATCAGGGTGCGGACGAGGAAGACGACGTGGTGGATGATCCAGTAGCTGACTCAACATGGCAGGAGGATATGCAGAGCGAGGCCAGCAGTGCACAGGGGGAGGGAGGCGTAGCATGCCAACAGGCAGTACGAAGCAGGGTCGTGTCCGCAGGCAGAAGGCAGGCAACCGTTCCCCGGAACAACAACACGACTGAAGGTGCCTGTGCAAATGTTAGGTCTTCCTGAGTCTGGGAGTTTTTTAAGTTGGCTCCAGATGACTCTAAAAAGGCCATTTGCAACACCTGCAATGCCAGTATCAGCAGGGGTACGAAAACTAGCAGCCTGACCACCACCAGCATGATCAGGCACATGTCAGCCAAGCACCTGACTTTGTGGGAAGTACAACAGAGTCGAGGAGCGGTGCTTGCTGATGTCACTGCTACTTCTTCGCGTGTTGTGCATGCGAGCCAATCCCCTGTCCATGCTGGCCACGAACAAGCCTTCGGCCCTGCACCTGAAGTTGCCCACGCACAAATAACACCACCATCAAGCACGTCCTTGTCCCAGCGCAGCGTTTAATTATCCATTCAGCAAACATTTGAACGCAGGCGCAAATACGCTGCCAACGCCCCACATGCCACAGTCCTGAATTCTCACATTTCACGACTCATAGCGCTAGATATGTTGCCTTTCCGGCTGGTGGAGAAGGAAGCATTCCGCGACCTGATGGCGGCTGCTGTCCCACGTTACTCGGTCCCCAGCCGCCACTATTTCTCCAGATGTGCCGTCCCCGCATTGCATAACCACGTGTCCAACAGCATCACACGTGCCCTGAACAACGCTGTTTCAGCCAAAGTCCACCTAACCACAGACACGTGGACAAGTGCTTGTGGGCAAGGCCGCTACATCTCCTTGACGGCACACTGGGTTAATATTGTGGAGGCTGGGACCCAGTCTGAGCGAGGGACGGAACACGTCCTTCCCACACCAAGGATAGCAGGCCCTACCTCTGTCAGGGTTTCACCGACACTCTACAGCTCTGGAATGTCATGCTCCGCAGCCTCCTCCTCCTGTGCATCCTCATCCACTGTACCCTCCACACCAATCCCAAGCTGGAAGCACTGCAGCACTGCCTCTGCAAGCGGCAACAGGCTGTGCTGAAGCTAGACTGCATAGGTGACAAACCCCACAATGCAGAAGAGGTGTGGACAGCTCTGAAACAGCAGGCAGATCACTGGCTCACACCTCTGAACCTAAAGCCAGGAAAGGTCGTGTGTGACAATGGCCAGAACGTGGTGGCAGCTTTGAGGCGAGGCCAGCTGACGCATGTTCCATGCGTGGCCCATGTGCTCAACCTGGTGGTTCAGAGGTTTCTAAAATCATACCCAGAGCTGTCTGAACTGCTGGTAAAAGTTTGCCGTCTGTCTGCACATTTTCGCAAGTCACCTGCTGCTTCAGCCGGCCTTGCCGGCTTTCAGCGCTGTTTGCGTCTTCCGGCCCACAGACTGGTGTGTGATGTCCCCACGTGTTGGAATTCAACTCTGCACATGTTGGTCAGGATATGTGAGCAGAAGAGGGCAGTTGTGGACTACCTGCATCACCTAAGCCGTCGGGAAATGGGTCAAACTCCACACATAACACCTGAGGAGTGGAGATGGATGTCCGACCTATGTACCGTCCTCCAAAACTTTGAGTACTCCACCAAGATGGTGAGCGGCGATGACGCCATTATTAGAGTCACCATACCACTACTCTGCCTTCTAAAACGGTCTCTGCTGAAAAACAAAGAGGATGCATTGCAGGCCGAGCGCGATGACTTGGAGCAAGAAACAGTAGTGGGTGTGGGTGATAACACACAGCTCAGCCTCATCTCATCACAACGTGCAGTGGAGGACTATGACGAGGAGGATGAAGACATGGAGCAACTCTCTGGCCAAATTGAGGATATGACATGCACACCAGTCATACCCTTGATTCAGCGTGGCTGGCCAGAGGACAGGGGAGATGAGGAGGAGGAGGAGGAGGACAGCATGTTCAGTCATCGTGTTGGTCTGGATATTGAAGTGATGGCTGTTAAGAGTCTGGCGCACATGGCTGACTTTATGGTAAGCTGCCTGGCTCGTGACCCTCGTGTTCAGAACATCTTGGCCGACAATCAGTACTGGTTGGCAACACTCTTAGACCCACGCTACAAGGAGAACTTCATGTCTCTCATTCCTGAGGCGGAGAGGTCAGCCAAAATGCAGCATTTCCAGAAGGCCATAGTCACGGAAGTAGGCAAATCATTCCCCTCACAAAACGCTAGCGGCATAGCTCAGGAATCGGTGGACAACCAAGGCGTACGGCCGAGAGGGGCACAAGTCCAATCCGCCAGAGGTAGGGGAACAGTCTTTACGATGTGGGACAGTTTTCTCAGCCCCTCATGTACCACAGCCCCTGAGGTGCGGGGTAGTGCCACAAGAAATGCTAAGTTTGGCCAGATGCTGAAGGAGTACCTTGCAGATCGAACAACTGTACTGCGAGATTCCTCTGTGCCTTACAATTATTGGGTCTCCAAGCTGGACACGTGGCATGAATTGGCTCTCTACGCCTTGAAAGTCCTGGCCTGCCCTGCCGCTAGCGTTTTGTCAGAGCGTGTTTTCAGTGCCGCAGGTGGAATCATTACTGATAAACGCACCCGCCTGTCAACTGAAAATGCTGACAGGCTGACTCTGATCAAGATGAACAAGGGTTGGATTGGGTCAGACTTCACCACACCACCAACAAATGACAACTGAATTTAAATTTTGTTCTGGGAATTTGCCATGTACCTCCACTCACCCATAGGTACACACTTCTGGACTTTGGCTAATCGCTGGACTGCTCCTCCTTCTCCTCATGTGCCACCATGATGACCGTTACAATAGTTAGGCTGTTGATTCAGGTATACCCGCAGTGGTAAATTTTTTCGCCCATTCTTTTAGAATGGGCATTACAACGACAGGAAACCCGCTCCTTTTCAATGGGAAAAATGTTTTGAGGCCCTCATGCACGTCTCTATCCAGGGACAATGTGGAGCCTCCCAATTTTTGGCTGCCCTGCCAAAGGGCTATACTACAATACACCCACTTCAGGTTTACAGGCCCTCCTGCACGTCTCTATCCAGGGACAATGTGGAGCCTCCCAATTTTTGGCTGCCCTGGCCAAAGGGCTATACTACAATACACCCACTTCAGATTTACAGGCCCTACTGCATGTCTGCATGCATGGGTCATTGTTGAACCTCCCAATTTTTGGCTGCCCTGACAAAGGGCTATACTACAATACACCCACTTCAGGTTTACAGGCCCTCCTGTACGTCTGTATCCAGGGATAATATGGAGCCTCCCAATTTTTGGCTGCCCTGCCAAAGGGCTATACTACAATACACCCACTTCAGGTTTACAGGCCCTCCTGCACGTCTCTATCCAGGGACAATATGGAGCCTCCCAATTTTTGGCTGCCCTGCCAAAGGGCTATACTACAATACACCCACTTCAGGTTTACAGGCCCTCCTGCACGTCTGTATCCAGGGGCATTGTTGAACCTCCCAATTTTTGGCTGCCCTGCCAAAGGGCTATACTACAATACACCCACTTCAGGTTTACAGGCCCTCATGCATGTCTGTATGCATGGCTCATTGTTGAACCTCACAATTTTGGACTGCCCTGGTAAAGGAAAATACTACAATACACCCACTTCCTCAAAATAGGCACATTATGTCAAGACAGGGCTTCATGTATGTCTCTTCTCACGGTCATCAGAGTGCCGCACAATGTTTTCACGTAAAATCTTTCATGTAATCACAAAAAGTAACATACATCAGCTGTATCTCACTATTGGGTATGTGCCCTTAACATTTCCACTCTAAATATTCATTTTGGTGTCATTTTGGAAGGTTTTCTGGTGACTCCGTAAAATTGGCGTGAAACTCGGACAAGATTGTTCACAGCTGTGACTTTTGAGTGAGAAATGCTTCCAGGGGTCTTCCCTATGGTGTTGCCATGTCATTTCAGCACTCTTCTGAGACTTTTGTGACATTTTTAGAGTTTCTACATGCTGCCGGCAGTCATTTCATAAAAATACTCGGGTCTCCCATAGGACAACATTGGGCTCGGTACTCGGGCCGAGTACACGAGTATCTCGGGATGCTCGGCCCGAGCTTCAAGCACCCGAGCATTTTAGTACTCGCTCATCACTATGTAATACATATTGAAAATAATAAAGAAAATTGTCCACTCATCTGGATACAGTGCACTGTCCCGGACTCCACAAGCAATGAAGAAAGGTAGATGTGGACCAGCACTTAAGAATCCAAAGGAACCAAGTATTTAAAAAATAGATTGAATCCCTAAAAAGCATTGGCATTGAATAAAAACCCCAGTTGAGGTCAGAAACACATTGCCGCAGTTATTATATTTTTATCCACATTAATCATCTACATTTTGCTGTATGTGCACTGTCCCCTTATGGGACTTTGTCTTCTTTTCATGGATACTATTTTTATACCTTTTAAAGTCTATTTTTTATATGTTAGATTCTGTTGGATTCTTCAGCACTTGTCCACACCTACCTTTCTTCATTATTAATGATAAGAGTTATTTACAATTTTTAAACTGTTCAAAACAATAGAACTCTCTAGGTGGTTTAGCACGTCATCTATCAGTGTAATTAAAACTAAAGGGCATGAAAACACGAAGCAGGCAATATCATTGATTAGTTTCCCAAATACTGTTGTGGTTTCGATTGATTTACATAATTGTTCCTGGGATACCTGACTAGCTTACTTCCAATCTTTAACAAAGCAGGGATATTTTTAGTAACTGTATTTATACCTGCAATTGTTTCTCAAGTAGATTAAAAGGAATCAGCCTACGAAAAAGTATACAAACTTAAAGTTACGCTGCAAAAATATTGCCACTATTTACCGGCTTTTTTTTAAAAAAAGTATGCTGTAAGTAAAAATTCAAGAAGCTCTGGAGAGAGTCAGAAGCACACCTAAAATAGGGCAATACTGTCCGGTAAAAGATATGTATCAGTGATGGCACTACTGACCAGAAGGTGTTATGTGCAGAAACTACAGGTGCATCTCAATGAATTAGAATATCATCATCATTATCATCATCAATATCAATTTTCTGAGATAATAACTGTTGGGTTTTCATTGGCTGTAAGCCATAATCATTGCCATTAGCAGAAATAAACACTTGAAATAGATCACTCTGTTTGTAATGACTCTATATAATATATGTTTCACTTTTTGTATTGAATTACTGAAATAAATGAACTTTTTGTTGATATTCTAATTCATTGAGGTGCACCTGTACAGTGTTGGCCAAAAGTACTGACACCCCTGCAATTCTGCCAGATAATACTCAGTTTCTTCCTGAAAATGATTGCAATCATAATTCTTTGGTATTATTATCTTCATTTAATGTGTCTTCAATGAAAAAACACAAAAGAGAATGAAGCAAAAAGCAAAACATTGATCATTTCACACAAAACTCCAAAAATGGGCCGGACAAAAGTATTGGCACCCTCAGCCTAATACTTGGTTGCACAACCTTTAGCCAAAATAACTGCGATCAACCGCTTCCGGTAACCATCAATGAGTTTCTTACAATGCTCTGCTGGAATTTTAGACCATTCTTCTTTGGCAAACTGCTCCAGGTCCCTGATATTTGAAGGGTGCCTTCTCCAAACTGCCATTTTTAGATCTCTCCACGGGGGGTTCTATGGGATTCTGGTCTGGACTCATTGCTGGCCACTTTAGAAGTCTCCAGTGCTTTTTCTCAAACTATTTTCTAGTGCTTTTTGAAGTGTGTTTTGGGTCATTGTCCTGCTGGAAGACCCATGACCTCTGAGGGAGACCCAGCTTTCTCATACTGGGCCCTACATTATGCTGCAAAATTTGTTGGTAGTCTTCAGACTTCATAATGCCATGCACATGGTCAAGCAGTCCAGTGCCAGAGGCAGCAAACCAACCCCAAAACATCAGGGAACCTCCGCCATGTTTGACTGTAGGGGCCGTGTTCTTTTCTTTGAATGCCTCTTTTTTTCTCCTGAAAACTCTGTTGATGCCTTTGCCCAAAAAGAGAGAACATTCTTCCAAAACGTTTTAGGCTTTCTCAGGTAAGTTTTGGCAAACTCCAGCCTGGCTTTTTTATGTCTCGGGGTAAGAAGTGCGGTCTTCCTGGGTATCCTACCATACAGTCCCTTTTCATCCAGATGCCGACGGATATTATGGGTTGACACTGTTGTATCCTCGGACTGCAGGACAGCTTGAACTTGTTTGGATGTTAGTCGAGGTTCTTTATCCACCATCCGCACAATCTTGCGTTGAAATCTCTTGTCAATTTTTCTTTTCCGTCCACATCTAGGGAGATTAGCCACAGTGCCATGGCTTTAAATGTCTTGATGACACTGTGCACGGTAGACACAGGAACATTCAGGTCTTTGGAGATGGACTTGTAGCCTTGAGATTGCTCATGCTTCCTCACAATTTGGTTTCTCAAGTCTTCAGACAGTTCTTTGGTCTTCTTTCTTTACTCCATGCTCAATGTGGTACACACAAGGACACAGGACAGAGGTTGAGTCAACTTTAATCCATGTCAACTGACTGCAAGTGTGATTTAGCTATTTGCAACACATGTTAGGTGCCACAGGTAAGTTACAGGTGCAGTTAATTACACAAATTTGAGAAGCATCACATGATTTTTCTAACAGTGACAATACTTTTGTCCTCCCCCTTTTTATTGTTTGGTGTGGAATTATATTCAATTTGGCTTTAGGACAATTCTTTTTGTGTTTTTTTCATTGAAGACAAATTAAATGAAGATAATAATACCAAAGAACTTGTGATTGCAATCATTTTCAGGAAGAAACTGAGTATTATCTGATAGAATATCAGGGGTGTCAATACTTTTGGCCAACACTGTATATGCAAGAATGGAAAACCACTGCTGCTGCCTTGTGGTTAGAGGAAATTTTTATTTCAGATGTATATTGGTGTGGAGCCCACTGGGACGGGGTACTCGGTACTGGACCGGGGGAATCACGGGGTATCACTGCGGTCTTGGTCCGGACCGTGTACCGAGCCCACAAGTAATGGGAGGTATTTACATGGGAGAAAGTCGTGACGCCACCCGTGGTGTGTGGTCAGGGTGTGCTGCAGAACCTCTGGGGATGATGTTTGGCTGCCGGTGTTGAAACGGCTCTCCACGGGCAGAGCCTGGTTCCCCGGGGCAGTGGTGGTAATAGCCTATGGATGATGCAGAGTAGGGGTAGTGGTAGGGATGATAGCAGTTTGTGAGGGAGAGAAGAGTTTGAGCGCAAGGATCACACAGACTCACGGTTTTGTAGTTTTCCAAGTCTTTACTGTAGATGTTATTCAGCAGAGTACTGTCTACGGAGTCTGTACCGTGGCTGGGTTGCTCCCACCCTAGCCGGGTGCTTGGCTTCCCACTCCTGAGCTGTGTGTGTGGCCCTGCTGCCGCTTTAGCCAGGCTGCCGGCCCTGTCCCCTCTCACGGGTACCCACTTGCTAGGCAACTTGAGTCTTATCTTTGTGTCTCTAACCCCACCGTGTTGCTTCGCTGTGGTACAGTGAAGATATATAACCTCCATTAGTCCGGTGTTTACTGTGCTGCTTGTGTCAGGCACAATTTCTGATCCAGTATCCGGTCTTTGCGCTCCTCCGGGGTGAGCTATAGTGTAGCTCAGTCTCCCAAATGTGTTCCTCTGTTTCTCTTAACTCCTTCCCTCAGACCCTGGCTAGGCCTGGAATTGGGCAGCGCACAGTGGGGTGAGCCTAAAGCAGCTCCTTCATGGTACCTTTACACGCCGCCACAGAAAGGCAGAAACCGCCAGGCATCGGACACAATTGTGCCTGTTGCCATGAAAACACCACAATGTGGCGGCGTGTAATTCAGGATTTTCCTTCCTGTGTCTTGCAGTGCCTTCAGATACCTGTGTCTGGGCCATGCTCAAAAACAGGAAGGCACAATCCCTATGGTGGCGGCGTGTAATCCGGGCACAGGCAAGGTATTTACGTGCCCTAGTGAATTCCCTGGGGCGTGCCACAGCGTCATGTATACCACTCCCATCAGCTATCATTGGTGGGGGCTACTGTGTAACCATTGGCTGTCCCTGCACAGGGCGCCATATTTAATGAGCTGACCAGTCACACTACACATTTGCAATAGCGTCATGTATTAGCCAGCCTTCCTGCGCTGGCTGGCCAATCATGATGCTATTGCATTGTCCAATCACCGTACGAGCGTCACGTAATACACAAGTCTGTCACGCCTATGTACTTGCGGCGCGTAAGATGTACGCCCATATTCCCTTGTGGTAGCGGCGTGTAAATCAGGGAAGGTACTCCACAGAAGATAACCCGCGGCACCCGTTGGCACTTCTGGGGAATGCAAATACCTTCTGTGGAGCACTTTGTGGCGGCGTGTATATGCGGCATTGGCAACCGTTAGTAACAGTTAAAAACGCGCGTGTGCACGTGCGTTGCCTACCTGTTGCCACCCTCTGTGGCGGCGTGTAAAGGTACCATTACACCCAAGTCCTTCTTCCTCAGTCCTCCCAGGAACTGAACTGCTCACTTCCTCTTCACACCAGAATATATAGAGAAGTAGCTTTAGCTCCCCCTTCTGGCCTGGAGGTGCCAGTGCAGTGTTGTGGGTTATGTGGGGAATTAACCCTTGGTGATGTTACTGTGGCAAATTATCCCCTGGGGTTGGCAAGATTAGAAACTGTCATGCCCTCTGCAGTAGGGCCGGTCTCCCATGGACAGGGAGTATGGCATTCGTCCCACGGCTCTATGCACCTCACCCGCTTTTCTCCTGCTGCGGGACCGGACTCTGCTAAGCAGGGAGATTAGCGCCCACCATGCGGCTCCACTGGTTCTGCTGACCCTGATTGGTCATGGTTCCATGCGACTGTCTCCTTCTCTACTAGGATCCTGTGTCTTAGCAGGTCCTGTAGGAATGTTCTTAGGATGCGCGCCCAGCATCCTGCACACACTTATAGGAGCAATACACATGTTCCCTATTAGGTCTCTGCTTGAATGCTGAGCTGCTCTGAGCATAAAAGCCATTCTCTCCCTATGGGAGGTGCCTAGGCAACATGTTCATTCTCTGTGATCGTTGCTGCTGTTCAGGCCTCACTCTGCTGAGCTCTGCACTAGGAAGACTGTTGCTCATTGCTCTGCATGATACTAACACCTCTGTCTCCACAGAATCTTCAGGCTTCCCAGACCTCTCCTGATGTGCACAGAACCATTCGATTCCTGTATCATCTGGATCAGTCTCTATGAGATTGAACGAATCTCCATGGATTCATCTCAGCAACAGAGCCAATATTCCACAGTCTCTCCATATCTACAGTCCGGTCTTTATGTGTCACCCCTCTGGTCTGGGATTCGCGGCATTAAGGCTTCCTTGTGTTGTAACAGGTGAATCCCTGTATAGGGGTTACCTCTGCCGGTGCTCCAATACGAGTGTAGAGTGTCACAATACAGAGGGTCCTCCCTTCAGGCACCTTTTCTCTTTTGTTAAAAACTTTCTTCAATGAATATCCTTGGTTTTACTAAAGTCACTATCCTGTCTCTTGAGTATCTGGTATACAGCCACCACTACACCACTAGTGGTCTTGTGAGTCCACTCTATGTCATCACGCCCTGTCGTCGTAACAAAACCTGTATCATCAGAATGGTCTGCTCTGATGATTGTGAAGCACCCTCAGGCCTTTGAGTGGTGAGGAAAATCTGCTCCTCCACACATAGCGTGTCTTGAGGTGAATCCAGCAGGTCTCCAAAGTGTGGACTGCAGTCACACATTACACACATTGTACACCAAACCCTTGGCACTTGCCTCTGTGGTGACATGTCTTTCTTTTGCCTAGGGGCCCACCTCTTCCAGCCCCAGGACCCAATCTCTTAAAAGATATTATTTGCCCAATCTTGTTGTCTAGTGTGGCGCCCCACTAAGAGTGTGTCACAAAAGGGTACTGCACCCCTGACTGAAGGTGCCGTATGCTTTGTTTTGGTAATGAGTAGAATAAGCCTGAAGCTCCAGCACCACATGCAAACATCTAGTGATAGAGGACCAATTAGATACCCGATACCTGGGTAACTGGTCCTGATGGGAGGAGAGGCCAGGTAATAAAGCAGTGGGGAAAGCAGCAAGGAGTTGGTTCAGGAGAGTTGAGTAAGGAGTGAGTTAGAAGTGCAGAGTGTAGTGAAGTGAAAGAAGCGGGAAGGAGAAGCTACAGACGAAGCAGAGTTGGAGAGATACAGAACAGCAGAGAGAAGCTAACAGGGAGGGCACCTCAACCTGGTGACCCAGAAGAGAAAGGGCCAAGAACAGAACGGGTAACCGAATATCCTAGCCCAGTCCAAACCCGGAGAAGCTGCTCCGAATTGGTCCAGTTGGCTACATCCCAGAACCACAAACCTGGAGTGGTTGATGACTTTTTAGGAGCACGACCCAACCTCCCTACACCAAGCACGGTCCTCACCAGAAGCACCAAACAGAGTTGGGGTCTCCTTGGAGAGATAAGGGGATCTCATATATCTCAACGGGCCTGGTCTAACAAGCGGGATCCGTGCAGGGCATCAGAGCAAGGCACAGTGAGCGTGATAGAGAAGGAATACCAGTGGAGCTTCAGAGGGACACTGCGCATTGCCAGAACCACCCGGTCCACTACTCTGCAAAGACAACTGCATTACCCTGTAACCCTGCAGGAGTGAAGTACCCGTTCAGAGTGAGCAACGTGTCAGTGATTTATTCCTTGAACTGTGATTTACCTGCCTTGCCCCACAGTGACTGTGCTGCCGCACTCCACCATCGATTCCTACTTCCAACACCCCAGGGACCCCGCTCCTCCTGTAGGGAGCCATTCCTTTTTGCTGCCGCCCATCACCCCGGAGGTTTCAGCAGCATCGGTGCCATCACCGGGACCTACAGGTGGCTTCATGAACAATTTCTTTATTATTTTTCCTTTGTTTTTCCCCTTTTTGCATTGACCACCAGGGCCACAGCCTCAGGCACCACCTCCCATGACTTCCAGCCTGCGCCTGAGATCTGAGCTCCCTGGCGTGGGTGAGTCACTAGCACTTCATTAACCCCTCCATGGGGTGTTCTGCAAAAGGCAATTCAGTTACACAAGGAATAATTGGGCTTGTGGTTGGATATATTAAAGCAGGTTCACAGGCGAAGGATGAAGTAAGCTAAATGGAAAGGGCGGTCGACAGGGTAGGGGGTACTCGGATACCGGGATAGGCGGTTGCTTAGATGGGGGAATCATGGCTGGTCGGTTTCTGGTTCAGTGCTCTAGACCCTCAGTGGTAGGGGATGGGGGTGATGATGATGATGGAGGCGGAAGGAATGGTATCGTGACACCACCGGTGGTACCTAGTAATTTGGATACAAGCACTGCGGACGGCCGCTGAGGTGATGGAGGTGCAGCTCAGAGTAGTACAGCTCCCCACAGGTGGAGCTTAACCTCAGGGCAGCGGGGCAGGTGAGGGTAGTAGTAGTAGCGGCCCTGCTGTGAACTCTGCAGGCAGCTGTGGGGAAGCAGGCACACACACACAATAGTCTTTGGTTTCAGTACCTTTTTACTGTTGTCTGGTAACAGGTACGGTCCAGGAGGGTAACCAGGTGTCAGTGCAGCTTGGGGCATTCACCTTGGAGAGTTGTGAGGCCTCCTCTGTTAGTGTGTGAGTCTTTTTGGGGTAAGCTCTGCCTGTGGCTGAACCTGCTGCTACTTCTCCCTCTCAGGGTGCTGTTCCACAACTGACAATGAGGACCTCTCTGCGGGATTCCTAACCTTGGCTAAGTCTCTCGTCCTTTACTTGATCAAGTTTGGATTCTTCTATTCGTTACTTCAGGGGGACTGGATCCTCCTGATCTGTCCGGACTATTCCTGCTGATATATCTTATCAGCAGTTGCGGACTCCGGTGTCTGGGTAACTAATGGGTTCACAAATCTGTTCCCTTCTTCTTGCTTCTCCCACTGGCCTCCGTTCCTCTTCCTAGGGCTCAGCACAGCTGGTCAGTGTCTTCTGGCTCTGGGCCTACCGGCTCCCAGCAGCCAGCTCCTTACAACTGCTCTCTTCTCTGTCTGACTGGAACTAACTGAACTCCACTGGAACTATCTGACTCCTCCCCTCAGGCCTGGAACTTTTATAGGGGATCTGGCTTAAGGACAGCCAGTAGAGCTCCCCCTCCAGGTCTGGGGTGGAAGGTGTTGCATGCTGTGTGTACCAAGGTGTATATCCCTCCCTGCACCGATGGGTCCTGTGGCAATCCCCAGCAGGGGTGCCACATTAGCAAGGAATTTCCCCTCAAAAAGGCCAGCACTTGCAAAAAATAAAGTTACACATAATTCTTTTTATATAAAAATAGGAAAACTTTATTAGTGCATATTCAAAGAGGTTAAAATCACAGTTCTTTCCAGCAAACATTTTCTTGCTCCTCATAGCATAGACAGATATGTATAAAGTGAAAAACTATACACACACATGACTACAAGTCACCGTAGCTGCTGACTACACACATGATTAATGATATAACACACTTGTACACATGCCAACATCAGAAAGAAAAAAAGGAATTTCACATTTTCAAGAATCGATATTTATATTATAGAATTTTAGTGTGAACAGACCTATAAGACCATGTACTGTATGTTAAGCATATAATGCACATATACTATTATCTGAATTGCTAGCCAATAAATGTAGAAGAGGTGGCCTCGCATGCTTCTGAGCATGGTTTTCATTCTAAAAAATAATTAAAAAAAAAAGAACTTGAAGGGGAACTCCAGTGAGAGAAAACTTTTTAGTACAGTTCCTGCCCTGCTACATGATGAAGCAGAGCAATACACTGCAGTTCTAGGATCTATAGATCTCTTATCTACTTGTATAATCGGTAGTCTTGGGATTCGGGCACTGTAGCCGAATCCCAAGATGCTTAGCGGTACTGCGAGTGATGCCGCACTACTGTAAAAAAAAAAAAAAATTTCCTCACCTCTCCCCGAGCCCCCGCCGTCTCCCGCCGTCTTCCTCCAGCCTCCCGGTGGCTCCCGCAGGCTCCCGGTGCCTGCAGAGCTCTTCTACACCAGTACAGGACCTGCGGTGATGTCAGAGTCACGTGACACCAGCTTACTCCATGGTAACCGCGGGTCACGTGACTCTGACATCACCGCAGGTCCTGAACTGCAGTAGAAGAGCTCTGCAGGCACCGGGAGCCACCGGGAGCCTTGAGGAAGACGGCGGGAGATGCCGGGGGCTCGGGGTCAGGTGAGCATAAACTTTATTTACATTTTTTTAACCCCTGCCTTACTCTGTCTGTGTCATGTCTCTGCACACTCTGTCTGTGTCATGTCTCTGCACACTCTGTCTGTGTCATGTCTCTGCACACTCTGTCTGTGTCATGTCTCTGCACACTCTGTGTCATGTCTCTGCACACTCTGTCTGTGTCATGTCTCTGCACACTCTGTCTGTGTCATGTCTCTGCACACTTTGTCTGTGTCATGTCTCTGCACACTCTGTCTGTGTCATGTCTCTGCACACTCTGTCTGTGTCATGTCTCTGCACACTCTGTGTCATGTCTCTGCACACTCTGTCTGTGTCATGTCTCTGCACACTCTGTCTGTGTCATGTCTCTGCACACTCTGTCTGTGTCATGTCTCTGCACACTCTGTCTGTGTCATGTCTCTGCACACTCTGTCTGTGTCATGTCTCGGCACACTCTGTCTGTGTCATGTCTCTGCACACTCTGTGTCATGTCTCTGCACTCTCTGTCTGTGTCATGTCTCTGCACACTCTGTGTCATGTCTCTGCACACTCTGTCTGTGTCATGTCTCTGCACACTCTGTCTGTGTCATGTCTCTGCACACTCTGTCTGTGTCATGTCTCTGCACACGCTGTCTGTGTCATGTCTCTGCACACTCTGTCTGTGTCATGTCTCTGCACACTCTGTGTCATGTCTCTGCACACTCTGTCTGTGTCATGTCTCTGCACTCTCTGTCTGTGTCATGTCTCTGCACACTCTGTCTGTGTCATGTCTCTGCACACTCTGTCTGTGTCATGTCTCTGCACACTCTGTCTGTGTCATGTCTAGGCACACTCTGTCTGTGTCATGTCTCTGCACACTCTGTCTGTGTCATGTCTCTGCACACTCTGTCTGTGTCATGTCTCTGCACACTCTGTGTCATGTCTCTGCACACTCTGTCTGTGTTATGTCTCTGCACACTCTGTCTGTGTCATGTCTCTGCACACTCTGTCTGTGTCATGTCTCTGCACACTCTGTGTCATGTCTCTGTACTCTCTGTCTGTGTCATGTCTCTGCACACTCTGTCTGTGTCATGTCTCTGCACACTCTGTCTGTGTCATGTCTCTGCACACTCTGTGTCATGTCTCTGCACACTCTGTCTGTGTTATGTCTCTGCACACTCTGTCTGTGTCATGTCTCTGCACACTCTGTCTGTGTTATGTCTCTGCACACTCTGTCTGTGTCATGTCTCTGCACACTCTGTCTGTGTCATGTCTCTGCACACTCTGTGTCATGTCTCTGCACACTCTGTCTGTGTCATGTCTCTGCCCACTCTGTCTGTGTCATGTCTCTGCACACTCTGTCTGTGTCATGTCTCTGCACTCTCTGTCTGTGTCATGTCTCTGCACACTCTGTCTGTGTCATGTCTCTGCACACTCTGTCTGTGTCATGTCTCTGCACACTCTATCTGTGTCATGTCTCTGCACACTCTGTCTGTGTCATGTCTCTGCACACTCTGTCTGTGTCATGTCTCTGCACACTCTGTCTGTGTCATGTCTCTGCACACTCTTTCTGTGTCATGTCTCTGCACACTCTGTCTGTGTCATGTCTCTGCACACTCTGTGTCATGTCTCTGCACACTCTGTCTGTGTCATGTCTCTGCACACTTTGTGTCATGTCTCTGCACACTCTGTTGTCATGTTTCTGCACACTCTGTGTCATGTCTCTGCACACTCTGTCTGTGTCATGTCTCTGCACACTCTGTCTGTGTCATGTCTCTACACACTCTGTCTGTGTCATGTCTCTGCACACTCTGTCTGTGTCATGTCTCTGCACACTCTGCCATGTCTCTGCACACTCTGTGTCATGTCTCTGCACACTCTGTGTCATGTATCTGCACACTCTGTAATGTCTCTACACTCTGTGTCATGTCTATACACTCTGTGTCATGTCTCTACACTCTCTGTAATGTCTCTATACTGTGTGTCATCTCTGTATACTGTCTGTAATGTCTCTATACTCTGTCTAATGTCTCTATACTGTGTGTAATCTCTGTATACTGTCTGTAATGTGTCTATACTGTGTGTAATGTGTGTATACTGTCTGTAATGTGTGTATACTGTGTGTATAATCTCTGTAATCTCTGCATACTGTCTGTCTATACAATGTCTCATGTATGTATATACTGTGTGCTTCTCTCCTCACCCCTCCACCACTGAGCTGCATCTCTCCTCACCCCTCCACCACAGAGCCGCATCTCTCTTCACCCCTCCACCACTGACTCGCTTCTCTCCTCAACCCTACACCACTGAGCCACTTCTCTCCTTACCCCTGCACCACTAAGCCGCTTCTCTCCTCACCCCTCCACCACAGAGCTGCATCTCTCCTCACCCCTCCACCACTGAGCCACATCTCTCCTCACCCCTCCACTACAGAGCCGCTTCTCTCCTCACCCCTCCACCACACAGCCGCATCTCTCCTCACCCCTCCACCACAGAGCCGCATCTCTCCTCACCCCTCCACCACAGCCGCATCTCTCCTCACCCCTGCACCACAGCCGCATCTCTCCTCAGCCCTCCACCACAGCCGCTTCTCTCCTCACCCCTCCACCACAGAGCCGCATCTCTCCTCACCCCTCCACCACACAGCCGCATCTCTCCTCACCCCTCCACCACACAGCCGCATCTCTCCTCACCCCCTCCACCACAGACACCCATCTCTCCTCACCCCTCCACCACTCTGCCGCATCTCTCCTCACTCCTCCACCACAGAGCCGCTTCTCTCCTCACCCCTCCACCACAGAGCCGCATCTCTCCTCACCCCTCCACCACACAGCCGCATCTCTCCTCACCCCTCCACCACAGAGCCGCCTCTATACTCTACTACCCACAGAGCCGCCTCTATTCTCTGCTACTCACAGAGCCGCCTCGATACTCTGCTAGCCACAGAGCCGCCTCCATACTCTGCTACCCACAGAGCCGCCTCGATGCTCTACTACCCACTGACCCGCCTCTATACTCTGATACCCACTGACCCACCTGTATACACACAATTCATTTCACCGTGCTCCCGATGCAATTGCATCAGGCCTTTTTACTAGTCTAATATATAAAGCTGAATGTGTGTATGTATGTGTGTATGTGTGTATATCCGGGATTGGCATCTACACCGTCGCAACTACAGCCGCAAAATTTTGCACAGTCCACACGTCTGGACCCCGGGAGCGTCATAGGCTATGTTGTGAGGTGAAATTTTAACCCTGCGCGTTCCAGTTCACCAAACAATTTTGGCCCCATCTACATAATGGGGAAAAAGGGAAAGGAAACGTTGCGAGGAAAATCGACAGCTGTCAGCTATAGAGACAAAATTTTGCACAATCACACGTCTGGACCCCAGGAGCGTCATAGGCTATGTTGTGAGGCGAAATTTTAACCCCACGCATTCCAATTCACCAAACAATTTTGCCCCTATCTACATAATGGGGAAAAAGTGACAGTTACCAGTTGACAGTTGTGAAAGAGAGGGGCTTAATGACAGCGCCAAAGACTAACAGCATATACCAGCATATAGTCACTAAGGTGGGGCCCCAACATGAGATATTCACCACACACGGGGACATGTATACACACCACACGCACACAAAGAGTAACTGCAAGTGTATAGTTGCTAAAGTGCAGCCCCAACATTGGATACTCACCACGCACCCGAACAAACACACACACACCACAAAGAGACACACACACGCCCCAAGGGGACACACACACACTCTATAGCGACACATGCATTCACCCCACAGGGACACACACACACACAACAAAGAGACACACATAACACAGACACACACCACACAGAACCCCCCCCACACACAGGGACACACACACATAGCCACCCAATAGGGACACATGCACTCACCCCACAGGGACACACACACCACAAAGAGACACACACACCCCACACAGACACCCCCCCTCACAGGGACACACACACATACACACCCTATAGGGACACATGCACTCACCCCACAGGGACACACACACACCACAAAGAGACACACACAACACAGATACACACACACCACAGACCCCCCCACAAGGACACACACATACACACCCTATAGGGGCACATGCACTCACCCCACAGGGACACACACACCACAAAGAGACACACACAACAGAGACACACACCACACAGACCCCCCCACACAGGGACACACACATACACACCCCAGGGACACACACCACACAGACAGACACAGATGTGCACAAATCACCTCACACAACTCGCCTCATATGTGTGCTATCTTTATTTTCCAAACATAAACATCTGATTAAAAACAGCCAATGTGCAACACATGTGCCATATAGGGAATTAAGGCAGATGTCAGTCACATGAGCTGTCTATTATGTGTAAGTGTGAGGTAACATATTCTGCCCGGCCAGGGGAGGGTTTACTGTTGGCTGGAGATTTATTAGGCTGCCTATAGCAATCAATCACAGCTAAGCTTCTATTTTCTTACAGGTCATTAATATGACATATTCAAATTTTATTTTGTTATAGCTAACAGCAGTTATTTATTAACCCGGGCGTAGCCGGGTACTACAGCTAGTAAATAGATAAAATCATACCTGCTCCTTTGCTCTGGCTCCCACCCCAGGGAACCTAAATCTTTTCACACCCCCTGCCATGCACCCTCACTAAACAGAATTGTGAGGAGGCGTAAATGTAGGGTGATCCTGCAACTCCCATCATCCGAGCCCCTGACACACCTCCTGCTTTTTGCTCTTACATGAAGCTGCCAGACTGTAGATTCTGGGTTCCCTAAGGTGGTAGCTAGAGCAGAGGAGCAGGTATGATTTTATTGAATTATAAGCGATATATAGATCCTAGAACTGCAGTGTACACCTCTGCTTCATCATGTAGCAGGGCAGGAACTGTACTAAAAAGTTTTATCTCACTGGAGTTCCCCTTTAAATCTATCTTAAAAGGATGTTTATAGGAGATTTTAAGGTTCCTGGAGTTCAAAGCTGCTGACACATCTGGCACTCTTCCAAGGGTTCACAGCATGCAGGTGTCAAAGATTAAAATCTTTTTTTTTTAAATTCCCTTCCAAACATATGTTATATGTTACCTCTGAGCCCTCACTAAACTCAGGTTTGCAGGCTCTCTGAACAATTGATTTGAGGGCTGCAGAATGACATGGAGGATGAGGAGGAGAGACAATAACTGGCATTCGAGTAGATGGAAACCATGATGAAAGTTGGGCTGACTACTCTTGGCATGTGCTGGATGTGTGTTGTGACGTCCCATGCTGTCACTCTGTCCCTCCCTCCACCAAGTTCATCCAGTGTGCCGTCACAGAAATGTTTCATCCCTCACTGTCCACAACTTCTTCACGTGTCTGTTGTTTTGTCGATCTTCCTAGTTACAGCACAGTTGATATTGTTTCACACATTCTTATTTAAGTTGTGGAGAGCACTCTATCTAAAATAGTGGCAGCTATGTACAGAGTATTGTCGGGCATCCACAGGAAAGAGATCATGAAGCATTCTGTTCCCACAAGCCTAAATGTCAACATCTCCAGAGGTAGCTTTTTGGCAATGTGAGATTTTAGAATTTGTGCCCGTGTGTACGTGGCGGTTATTTACACTTCCTTTCCAAGATCTCTGCTATAGACAACTTGACGCTTTGCTTGGACAACTAAGTGGATGAACTTGATGTTTGCTTTCTCTTTGCAAATGCACCCTGTGGGCAGGAGGTAGGAGCACCTGCTTGATAGACAGCAGATTTTCAAGGACAAAGCACAGGCGACATGGCAGTAGTTTGACCCACAGACACAGATTTGGTACTCTGGTGTGCCTCCCACCTACTGGGGTGCTTGGCTGCCATGTGGTTATGTATACTCCTAGTGCTCAGGTTGCCTTTACCCTAACCTCTGCTCAGTTTGCTATGGCAGATGCTACAGATTACAATGTTTTTCTGTGAAGGCCTTTCAGTAAAAAAATTCCAGGCAGAGGCTGGAATGCCTCCATGTTCTGACTTGACCAAAGTGGAGGTGCTCTTGGGCACAGTTGACCCAGTTCTCAGTCTTGTCAAACCAGTACACCTTACGGCTGAGAGAGAGGGGTGCACTGGCTGGATTGTGTAAGGTGGGTGGGTGCTGCATTCTAGAGGCGGTATATGGAGTCTAAAGGGAAGAAAAGAGAAGCCTCTATATATGCACACGCACACAGATTTGCAGGTGAAAACACGGGATTTATTAATTCATGTAAGTGACACAACCAAGACATGAGATTTTCCGAAGGACGTCATGGGCCGGTAAGGGGTGTTTGATGTGAGCTCCGGCATGGAGCTCACATCAAAGCCCCGACATCTCAGCTGATCTCATCAGCTGAGATGTCAGGGTAACAACAGTAATCAGTGCTGTTAACCCCTTGGATCCCGCTGTCAATCAGTGACAGCGGGATCCAAGTTGGCTGCGGCAGGGAACGCTCTGTTCCCCGCCTGCATCGGAGGTCCCGCGATAATATCGCAGGATCTCCGGGGGTCATGTGATAGCCCGGGGTCTTGGTTAGACCCTGGATGCTGTCAGAAAGCACTTCCGGGTCGTGGTTGGCAGGTGCTGCCAACCACGACACGTCCGCGATTCTGGGAGATACTGATGAGCTGCAGCTCATTGGTATCTCTCAGAAGCGATCAGACTGTGCAGCAAGGTGCCTCTTAAAGGGTCAGTGTAAAAATAAGAATTAATAAAAAAATACATTTTTTAAAAATCTGTAACAAAAAAAACATAAAAGTTCAAATCACCCCCCTTTTCCACCATTCACAATAAAAGTATTAAAAAAATGTAAAAAAATACACGTTTGGTATCGCGGCGTTCAGAATTGCCCGATCTATTAAAATATAAAATCAATTACTGAGAGTCATAAACTGCGTAACGGAAAAAATGATCCAAACACCAAAATTACGTTTTTTTAGTTGCCGCAACATTGCTATAAAATGCAATAACGGGCAATTAAAACAGCGTATCCACCTAAATGGTATCGTTAGAAAGGTCAGCTCAAGACGCAAAAAATAAGCTGTCACATGGCCCCAGATCCCGAAAAATTAGAACGCTACGGGTCGCAAAACATGGTGCAAAAAGTGCGTTTTATTTTTTTTCCAAACTTCTGAATTTTTTTTCACCACTTAGATACCAGTAAAGGTATACATGTTTGATATCTACGAACTCGTACCGACCTGAGGCATCACACCGTCAAGTCAGTTTTACCATATAGCGGATATGGCGGCTAAAAAAACGCAAAAGACAAACGTGTGATTGCACTTTTTTTGCAATTTCACCGCACTTGGAATTTTTTTTGCATTTTCCTTGTGCACTATATGGTAAAATAAATGATTGCATCTGAAAGTATAACTCGTCCCGCAAAAAACAAGTGTGGCGCCCCACCATGTAGGTGCCACAAAAAGGGCCAGCAGCTGTCTCCGGCTTGAGGCAGTGCGACCACCCACAACATCAGATGTAGAGGTAGAGGAGATCTACGAGGACAACGACGACGACGATGAACTTTATGGAGCCTCGAGAGGGAGCACACCGGAACCGGCTTGTTGGACGACCTGGCAGCAGCACCGGCAAGGAGTTCCCCCCATTCTGAGTTCCACAGAGGTACGAGTAGAGCCCAGAATATCCAGCAGCAGCACTTCACCAACCCCACAGTACCAGTCGCTGCAGAGCAACCGGCCAGCCCAGGACAAGAGAGACCAGGTCATGATGCAACAGCGATGGGAGGACTGGTACCAGAGAGAGCAGGCCACCAGGAGACTGAGAGATGAGGCCCGAGCTCAACCCCCACTTCCCATCGAGCTGCGCAAGTCTAGAACTGTGGTCTCCGTGTACCAAGAGGACGGATGGGGGTTCCTAAGGGAACCTGGCTTACTTGATGACATTTTCTTCTCCCGGCGGGATGTGGAATCATTTTTAAGAAAAGGACAACCCCGGCGTGACTTATATCGTGGAGAACAGGTAACATATAAACGTTACTCCGGCCCACTTGGCTGGTTTGCCATCCGCATTACCCATTGCGCTGATAACCCCCGTTGAACAATAGACTCCCGATGAGAGATATTGTTTTCCTTTGTAAATATCCCCTTATTTTTGCAACCAGCCCCTTTCCTTAATAAAGAATGTGTCCGTCGACACTAAAGACTCTTATATTGAACTGTCCCATTCGCTGATAATGTGTGATGAATAAATAGCGGCCCAGCGGTGATAACGCACACGGGATTGTGCTGGACTATGGATTACCGCTAGGACCGCATAGCTAGTTGTGCCAGAGTGAATAATGTCTTGTGCACTATGTTTATATGTGCAATGTTACAAGCCACGTACCTCCCAGAAATGGGAAGAAATTTGAATATTCTTAAATTGTTACCAGTTGGTATTTAATACATATAAAAATATTTTTCACTTCCAGTTAGACAAATGTGATACTCGCGGACGAGTATGCTTCATCAAGGGGGTATGTGGCGCCCCACCATGTAGGTGCCACAAAAAGGGGTACTACACTCATAAAAGCAGTGTAGTCACCCCACTGCAAATGGAATTATATACGGTAGGTGGAACCCTAGAACCCACACCAAAAACTAGTCAGCAGGTGGGAAGGATCCCAGGATGGATATATAGTAGCCCCCAAAGGGAGAAAGGAGGTCCTTGGGTGGAATGAAAAAGTGAGATAGTCGGTGGGTCTGGGACTCCTCCATTGTATAGGAGGGGAAGATAGTGTAAACAGTAACCTGGGCACAAGTAATAAAATTGGGGGTGGCATGGGGGTGGGGGTTAGAACAGTCAATCTAGTAGGAAGGAATAGAGGTAAAGAGAGATGCATAAAGTGCATGTTCACTAATGCCAGAAGCTTCACCAACAAAATGGAGGAATTAGAATTGATTTTGTTGGAAAATAATTATGACATGGTGGGGATTTCGGAGACTTGGCTGGACGAGAGCCATAACTGGGCTGTTATTTTACAGGGCTATTGTCTGTTCAGAAATGACCGTACAAATAAGCGAGGAGGAGGTGTATGTTTATACGTAAAATCATCCTTAAAACCCATCCTGCGTGATAATATAGGTGAATCTAATGTAAATGTAGAGTCCCTGTGGGTGGAGATAAGGGGAGGGGGAAAAAATAATAAACTACTGATTGGGGTTTGTTATAAGTCCCCAACAATAATGGAAGTGGAGGAGAATATCCTCATAAAGCAAATAGATGAAGCAGCGACTCAGGGAGAAGTCATTATTATGGGGGACTTCAACTACCCTGAAATACATTGGGGATCAGAAACCTGCAGTTCCAGCAAAGGTAATAAGTTTTTGAAAACTATGAGAGACAATTACCTTTCACAACTGGTTCAGGACCCAACAAGAAGGGGGGCACTGCTGGACCTAATATTAACCAACAGGCCGGACCGCATATCAAATATACGGGTGGGAGGTCACTTGGGTAATAGTGATCATAACTTAATAAGCTTTCAAGTATCCTTTACTAAGACGTGTAGTAGAGGGGCTACAAGGACACTAAACTTCAGGAAGGCAAATTTCCAACGGTTGAGAGATGATCTTAGTGCAATAAACTGGGACGATGTCCTGAGACATAAAAGTACACAACACAAATGGGAGATGTTTATTAGCATCCTGAATAGGACCTGTGCACAATATATACCCTATGGGAATAAGCATGCTAGAAATAGGAGGAAACCACTATGGCTAAATAAAGCGGTAAGAAGTGCAATATGTGACAAAAAGAAAGCATTTAGGGAATTAAAGCAAGTAGGTAGTGATGAAGCATTAAATAAATACAGAAAATTAAATAACATTTGTAAAAAGCAAATCAAGGCAGCAAAGATTGAGACAGAGAGACTCATTGCCAGAGAAAGTAAAAAGAATCCCAAAATATTTTTTAACTACATAAATAGTAAGAAACTAAAAAATGATGGTGTTGGCCCCTTTAAAAATAGTCTGGGTGAAATGGTGGATGAGGATGAGGAAAAAGCCAATATGCTAAATGACTTTTTTTCAACAGTATTTACACAAGAAAATCCCATGACAGACAATATGATCAGTGATAACAAAAAGTCTCAATTAAATGTCACCTGCTTAACCCAAGAGGAAGTACGGCATCGTCTAAAAATCACTAAAATTGACAAATCCCCGGGCCCGGATGGGATACACCCCAGAGTGCTGCAGGAATTAAGTACTGTCATAGATAGACCATTATTTTTAATATTTAAAGATTCCATAATAACAGGGTCTGTACCACAGGACTGGCGTATAGCAAATGTGGTGCCAATATTCAAAAAGGGGACAAAAACTGAACTTGGAAATATATGGCCAGTAAGCTTAACCTCTACTGTGGGTAAAATCCTCGAGGGTTTTCTAAGAGATGCTATACTGGAGTATCTGAAGAAAAATAACCTCATGACCCATTATCAACATGGTTTTACGAGGGACCGTTCCTGTCAAACTAATCTGATAAGCTTCTATGAAGAAGTAAGTTCTGGACTGGACCAAGGAAATGCAGTGGATGTGGTGTATATGGACTTTTCAAAAGCTTTTGATACGGTGCCACACAAAAGGTTGATACATAAAATGAGGGCAATGGGGATAGGGGAAAATATGTGTAAGTGGGTTAAGAACTGGCTTAGTGATAGGAAACAAAGGGTGGTTATTAATGGAACACACTCAGAATGGGTCACAGTTAACAGTGGGGTACCACAGGGGTCAGTGTTGGGCCCGCTTCTATTTAATATATTTATTAATGACCTTGTAGGGGGCATACAGAGTAGAATCTCAATATTTGCAGATGACACTAAACTCTGCAGGGTAATCAATACAGAGGAGGACAATTTTATATTACAGGAGGATTTATGTAAACTAGAAGCTTGGGCTGCTAAATGGCAAATGCGCTTTAATGGGGAAAAATGTAAAGTCATGCACTTGGGCAGAGGAAACAAAAGGTATAATTATGTGCTTAATTGTAAAACACTGGGCAAAACTGTCACTGAAAAAGACCTGGGTGTATGGGTAGATGACAAACTCACATTTAGTGGCCAGTGTCAGGCAGCTGCTGCAAAGGCAAATAAAATAATGGGATGCATTAAAAGAGGCATAGATGCTCATGAGGAGAACATAATTTTACCTCTATACAAGTCACTAGTGCGACCACACTTAGAATACTGTGTACAATTCTGGTCTCCGGTGTATAAGAAAGACATAGCTGAACTAGAGCGGGTCCAGAGAAGAGCGACAAAAGTCATTAGAGGACTAAGGGGTCTGCAATACCAAGACAGGTTATTAAACTTGGGGTTATTTAGCTTGGAAAAACGAAGGCTTAGGGGTGATCTTATAATAATGTATAAATATATGAGGGGACAGTACAGAGACCTTTCTAATGATCTCTTTACTCTTAGGCCTGAGACTGGGACAAGGGGGCATCCTCTACGTCTGGAGGAAAGAAGGTTTAATCATAATCACAGACGCGGATTCTTTACTGTAAGAGCAGTGAGATTATGGAACTCTCTGCCACATGCTGTTGTAATGAGTGAGTCACTACTAACATTTAAGAGGGGCCTGGATGCCTTTCTTGAAAACTATAATATTATCAGTTATACATACTAGATTCTTTGATTGGGCGTTGATCCAGGGAATTAGTCTGATTGCCGTATCTGGAGTCAGGAAGGAATTTTTTCCCCCAATGTGGAGCTTAGTGTTGCCACATGGGTTTTTTTTTGCCTTCCTCTGGATCAACATGTTAGGCTATGGGTTGAACTAGATGGACTTAAAGTCTTCCTTCAACCTTAAAAACTATGTTACTATGTTACTATGTTACCTCGGCTGAGGGACCCAGGGAAGCAAGAAGGAAAAGAAAGGAGTAAGGAACTCAGGAAGCACAAAGAGTTCACTCAGAGTGGGGAGCAAGTAACCAGAGAATTTGTCCCAGGAGAGAAACCGGGTACCAGAGCTCGCACCTGTGATAACCTTCAAGGCTCACAGAAAATCCGTTGACTAGGGGTATCTCTAGATACGGGCCCGACTCCCAAAGAGCCCATTAGAGGGGAATCAGAATCGTGGTAGTCGACCATGGTAATCACCTGAAGGTTTACCCAACGGGATAAAGGGAGATTAAGAGCACAGCAGGAGGTCAGATTTCTCTACACGAGATCAGACTTCACCGCCACTGGGAGGCGAGGGAAAGAAAGTATTAAAAAGACACACAGTGAGGGATCCATCTACCAACTGTTAAAGAAGTTGCCTGATATTTGTATCTACTCTATATTGGCAGCCATTTTGTCCTTCTAAGAGCCATTTTGGTTTATCATCCTATTCCTTTTTAATATTCCTTTTAAACTTTATATACCCTTAGTAGGAATGTAATATGGCAATAATTGAGGGCTGAGAACATAGAAAAATATGCAGACATGGGTATGGGAGTATAGCAAAACATTTCCTATACTGTCGCTTTGTCTTCCCGTATAAGAATAATAGTCATGGAATCAGCATGGAGTCAGCGGACTGTGACCCTGAGCGCATAAAGTGCAGCAAACAGATGTCTAAATGACTGTAGCAAATGATTTATGACCGGTGAATAAGACATTCATTGACTAAGTGTCATATCTTGATAAAGGTGTTGATAGGTCTACATCTGTTTCTAGCACATTACTTGCATTTTTGTATATTTTTGTATGACTATGTCCTCGCCATCTTGCCACGTATCATCCTGTTATGTAATGACCCATTGTATGAGTGTCCTTGATTATGATATATAATCTCACTTCCATATTAAAGTGTGTGACTCTCTCTTGGAAGACCTGACTGATGCGTCTTTTTACTGAGTGTCCAGATACATGGCAGATCGGTGCCGATCCAACTTTATTATTTTACAAATCAGTCTATTCTGGTTAGCATAAGCATTGAAGCCCGGTTTACGGCTCTCACATCTGGAGGCCCCAGCTCCTTACCTCCCCCCGAGGTTATTTTTTATTTTATTTTTCCTCCTTTTTGTTTATCCTGATCTGAACAAACACGCTGCCATTTTCTTGGGTGAACCACACGAAACCGCGGTAAGTTGAGCCTTTGACTCACGGTGTGCTCCACCCGGGGCACTGGCCGCATGCGTCAGGTCGCGGGGAACACAAACCTGGAAATTCTCAGGTAGACTGATTTATTTATTCTCATTTGCTCTTTCTATTGTCTCTTTCTGTTTCCCCTTTCCTGCTTGTCCTAAAAACGTTTATTTCTCTTATCTGACATGTTCTAACTTTGTTTAAATCCCTTACAGTTTCCAGTTACTTCATTTTGTTTTTTTTTATTTTGATAATTAATATATATTATTGGTATCTGCTGTGCTACTGACTGTTTTCTGATTTCAATTGTCTATTTTTTTCTTTACACGAGAATAACTAGTGTGTAGGGAGGGAGAGAGGTAGAGTGAGAAGTATTTCCAGCGTTGTGAGAAGTATTTCCAGTGTTGTGACCTCTCTGACCTTATCCACACTGGTATTTCTCGCTCCTCACCCCTCCCTTCTTCCTGCTTTACGAATGTACAGCTGGATAGCAGCTAATGTGAATTGTATTTTTTTAAATGTCGTGTGATAATTGCGTATGTAGTTTTCTTCTACACTGGCATACTGGGTGGCAATCTGAGCCAGAGATAAGACGGGCCCCTTGGGTTGGGAGTCAGCATTTAACCGGGAAGACGGCAGAAGGTGTGTTGAAGTTAGGATTAACTCTCATTATGCTCCACACCCGGAGAGTGTTGGGTTAACACTTGAGCAAGTGTTTGCAGGGATCAGATTGTCTACTGGCGCAGCTGGAGAATTACTTTGCCCTTTTGCTGTCCAGGAACTCAGGCTTGTAGTTGAGACTTTCTCTTGTTACCACCGATGTGCCACTTAAAGTATATGTTATAAGATTATGCTTTTATGTTTAACCTATTGAAGCAGTGTGTGTGCCAGACAGTGAGTACAAGGGAATTGATTGGTATGAGGCTCCCTGACTGAATTGGCTGAATAATAATAAATATAATAATAAATAAATAATAAAACGGGTTTTTTCCTTGTGGTTTGTGTAAAGCCTGTGCTAATCTTAAAAAGTCTAAGACGTTTCGTAATCAAGAGGGATCTAAAACCTTTGAGATCTTTAAACATCTAACCTGCTCTTCAAGAGGTGTAATTTATATAGGAGAATGTCCGTGCCAAAAAATGTACGTGGGTTTGACGACAAGGGAAGTAAAAGTAAAAGTTAGGGAGCATTGCCTAGCTATCGAAAAGGCAAAAAAGAGGAGGACCTGTCTCAACTCAAAACACTTCCGAGACACTTCAAAGAATTCCATCAAAGTAATCCTAATCTTTTGAGGATTAAGGCTATTGATCAGGTTGATTTGGGTCTCAGAGGGGGAATTTGAGTCAAAGGTTGGCTCAAATAGAGAGTCGTTGGATATATAGGTTGGGGACTTTGGCTCCCAATGGATTAAATTAGAGTTTTGGTTTTGGCGCCTTTTTATGATAGTAAGCGGATAGTGTCATCACTTTTTACATAAAGGGTATAGAGTGGGTTGAAGGCCATCAACATTTTTATTATTAATTTTATTATGATATACTAATTCATGTATTTTTTATATTTTTAGAAAATATAGATGTCTTTCATCATGTACTTATGATGACTGATCGGCATGAATAAAAGTATCATCCCTGCAGGAAGATTGGATGAATAAAAGGAATAATGAATTGGGGACCATGTCTGTAGAATATAATATTGGGTATGAAATATATGTATTATATATATATTTTTTTAAGTATATAATGAATTATTGAAAATTAATTAATTAATTGTTTGGATAATTAATTTTATTAATTAATTTATTAATTTTTCGCACTTTGCACTTTTGTTTATTCAGGGATTTCTTATCCCCTGTCATATTAAATGTATTAATTATTATGCACTTTATTAATATAAATTTAATTATGGAATACGGTAATATGTGGGGTATATTATAATCAGCACCTTGTATATGTTTTTTATTCCCTAAGTATATTATGTGTATGTATGTGTAATATGGGTAATTAATTTGGGATTATATGTAACATTAATCAATTGATAGGTTTAGGCTTATAAAGTAGTTTATTATGATATAACTGTAAAATGGTTAATTTATTCACTTAGGTATTTTATATAGAATGGATGACATAAATATTATCAATACAATGGTTTTTTAGGGTTTAATATATAATATGGTTCCTTAAATTGATTATTAGAGATAAAAAAGTACTGAATTCATTAGTTATTTGTTGATGCCGGGTAAATTAGATCTGTGTAGTAGTATAGAGGTGTCTATGGAGACGCTGGACGCTGCACGTGACAGATCAGGTGTTAGTTGCCATGACAACGTCGGAGTTTACAGCGCCGCTTCTTTTAGATCACTTGTGCGCATGCCCAGGATCACAGCTGACGTTCGGGCACGCTCTGACTTGCGGCTGAATATGACAGTGCAATGCACGTCATGCCGCAAGTGCGCGGAGCTATGAGGACGTGATGTGATAGGACATTCGCCGCTATAGATGATATAATAAAGCAACGCTGTGTAATATGATTGGATAGGGGCGGTATAAAAGGCCCACTAATCCCCATTGTAAACACGTCCCCCAGAAGAAGCGTGGTGCGAAACGATCGTAGGGGAGAGGAGGGATCGTGTGTGCAGTCCAGCAGCAGAATCAGGTACTAAATTAACATCTAGTTTGGGGATCTGGACCATATAATACTATAAGGGAAGTGGTTTGTGTTAGGATGTGTCATTGATAGGGGTAATTACACCTGTAGACTTAATGGGATTGTAGTCACAGGTTGTATCATACTGGTCTTAACACATTCCTGCCTAATTGGGTCCATTGAATCCTGCCTATGTGTGAATAAGATTAGGGAATGATGCATGTCATACTGTGGCAACACATTAAGAGATGTTAATTAGTGATAATATATGTACTATGTAATAAAAGCTGTTTGTACTGGAATACATAGATCCTTTAAGAGGGAATGCTCTGTTTTAATTGATATATATGAAAAAAAATTTTGATACATGAATAAAGAAATTTCAATATATATATATATATATATATATATATATATTTTTTTTTTTTTTTTTTTGTGAATCATTCCTTAAGAGAAGGGTGATCCTTCTTTTGTTGAAATATAATCCCTGCAATTCTGTCAGATAATACTCAGTTTCTTCCTGAAAATGATTGCAATCACAAATTCTTTGGTATTATTATTTTCATTTAATTTGTCTTCAATGAAAAAACACAAAAAGAATTGTCCTAAAGCCAAATTGGATATAATTCCTCACCAAACATAAAAAAGGGGGTGGACAAAAGTATTGGCACTGTTAGAAAAATCATGTGATGCTTCTCTAATTTGTGTAATTAACAGCACCTGTAACCTAACTGTGGCACCTAACAGGTGTTGACAATAACTAAATCACACTTGCAGCCAGTTGACATGGATTAAAGTTGACTCAACCTGTGTCCTGTATCCTTGTGTGTACCACATTGAGCATGGAGAAAAGAAATAAGACCAAAGAACTGTCTGAGGACTTAAGAAAACAAATTGTGAGGAAGCATGAGCAATCTCAAGGCTACAAGTCCATCTCCAAAGACCTGAATGTTCCTGTGTCTACCGTGCACAGTGTCATCAAGACATTTAAAGCCCATGGCACTGTGGCTAACCTCCCTAGATGTGGACGGAAAAGAAAAATTGACGAGAGATTTCAACGCAAGATTGTGCGGATGGTGGATAAAGAACGTCGACTAACATCCAAACAAGTTCAAGCTGCCCTGCAGTCCGAGGGTACAACAGTGTCAACCCGTAATATCTGTCGGCGTCTGAATTAAAAGGGACTGTATGGTAGGATACCCAGGAAGACCCCACTTCTTACCCCGAGACATAAAAAAGCCAAGCTGGAGTTTGCCAAAATGTACGTGAGAAAGCCTAAAATGTTTTGGAATAATGTTCTCTGGTCAGATAAGACAAAAGTAGAGCTTTTTGGGCAAAGGCATCAACATAGAGTTTACAGGAGAGAAAAAGAGGCATTCAAAGAAAAGAATACGGTCCCTACTGTCAAACATGGCGGAGGTTCCCTGATGTTTTGGGGTTGCTTTGCTGCTTCTGCCTCTGGCACTGGACTGCTTGACCGTGTGCATGGCTTTATGAAGTCTGAAGACTACCAACAAATTTTTCAGCATAATGTAGGGCCCAGTGTGAGAAAGCTTGGTCTCCCGCAGAGGTCATGGGTCTTCCAGCAGGGCAATGACCCAAACACACACTTCAAAAAGCAATAGACAATGGTTTGAGAGAAAGCACTGGCAACTCCTAAGGTGGCCAGCAATGAGTCCAGACCTGAATCCCATAGAACACCTGTGGAGAGATCTAAAAATGGCAGTTTGGAGAAGGCACCCTTCAAATATCAGGAACCTGGAGCAGTTTGCCAAAGAAGAATGGTCTAAAATGGCCCCGACCTATGCTAACATCTATATGGCTGTCCTTGAGGGCAAACGTGTACAATTCTCCATCATGGCGCCATGTCAAAGGTTGGCGACGTTACATCGACAATATTTTCTTTGTTTGGGATGGTAATAAGGAGGAGTTGGAGGCCTTCTTTGAGTCCCTCAACAACATCTATCCTGAATTTGGATTCACGATGACATGTTCACTGGAAAAAATGCAGTTTTTAGATGCTATGGTCTATAAGGAACAGGGCTCATTAAAAACGGACCTGTTTATAAAAAGTACGGACAGGAACAGCATACTGCATTTTTCCAGTGAACATCCGAGAAAGATGGTTGAGGACTTCCGTGGAGCCAGATTTTGAGGGTTCGGGGGATGGTATCGGATGATACAAGGATTGATGTTAGACTACAGGAGATGATAGAAAGATTTTTGAAAAGGGGGTACCCGAAACGTGACCTTATGGAGTTTAAGACTAAGGCATTAACCATTAGTCAAGGGGACCTGTTATGTCCTAAACCTAAGGTTAATCAACCTAAAAGGGTCCCGCTGGTAACTACATACTGTGGTGTGAGCAGAAGGATTATGGATGTTGTGAGGAAACACTGGCCACTGTTGGCAAAAGGTCATACGAATGTGGATGAATTTAAAATATTCCCACTATTCTCTTACAGAAAGGGCCATAGTCTTAAGGATGATTTGGTTCATGCTAACATCGGGAGCTCTAAACGAGTGATTCAGACGACACTTGTTTGGGTTGTGCCTGTTGTGGGAATATATTGAAGGGACGGAGGTTCAGTCATCCCCATTCTGGCAAAAAATATGATAAAGAGGAGATACACATGTAACAGCAGCTTTGTGGTTTACACTATCTGCTGTCAATGTGGTCTCCTCTATGTGGGTGAGACCACGATGGAGATCAAAGCACGTATAGGAAAACATAAAAGTACGATAAGGACAGGGATGACTGAGCTTCCGATTCCTAGACATTTCCATGACATGGGACATACAGTTAATCAGCTAAGATTTAGAGTGATCGATGATGTCCCCCCACTCAGGAGAGGGGGTGACCGGGTGACCTTATTAAAAAAGAAGGAATTAAGGTGGCTTTTCGAGCTTGATACCTTGTCACCTAGGGGCATGAAAATAGACTATGACCAACGGGGTTGTATACTTAGGCATACCTGATGAATCCCTGCTTGCCTTCTCATCATTTCTGTTTTTAATTTGAAATTTTAATTTTTTTCCCATATTTTACTTTAGATTGGAAGAATAATGATTCCTTTGGATGTTATAATTACCAGATCTATACTATTTCGCTGCAATTTGTCTATAGTTCTATGGAGGTGGGGATACAGTTTGATCACTGGAGTGATGTAACCAAGGTGATATACATAGTACTTGAATAAGAAATATTTGTATTAATGTATCTACAAATCATGAGACTGAGAAGAAGTACAGGTTATATGTATGATGCGGTTGGTATGATGGGTGATTAGTTCACATGTTGCATTTAAGGGCTATCAGCCTATAGTTGAAAAATCTTAATAATGAGATGGATACCACATGGATGATGTCTTTTGTGGATACACTGTAAAATAGTGTATATAGATATATGATACTTTGATAAAAAGATCTACAGATTGTGGATTTGTTGCACGTCCACCATACCACGGGTCTTTGACTAGTATATTAAGGTGCTATATCCTGGATTATATAATGTATATAATGTATTATATAATGTAATATTATATATTAAGGTACTACATCCTGAATTTTATATAATGTACTAGCTGTAGTACCTGGCTACGCCTGGGTTAATAAATAACTGCTGTTAGCTATAACAAAATAGAATTTGAATATGTCATATTAATGACCCGTAGGAAAATAGAAGCTGAGCTGTGATTGATTGCTATAGGCAGCCTAATAAATCTCCAGCCATCAGTAAACCCTCCCCCTGGCCGAGCAGTATATGTTACCTCACACATACACATAATAGACAGCTCATGTGACTGACATCTGCCTTAATTCCATATATGGCACATGTGTTGCACATTGGCTGTTTTTAATCAGATGTTTATGTTTGGAAAATAAAGATAGCACACGTATGAGGCGAGTTGTGTGAGGTGATTTGTGCACATTTGTGTCTGTGTGGTGTGTGTGTCCCTGGGGTGTGTATGTGTGTGTCCCTGTGGGGGGGGTCTGTGTGGTGTGTGTCTCTTTGTGGTGTGTGTCCCTGTGGGGTGAGTGCATGTGCCCCTATAGGGTGTGTATGTGTGTGGGGTGTGTGTGTGGTGTGTGTCTCTATTGTGTGTGTCTCTTTGTGGTGTGTGTGTGTCCCTGTGGGGTGAGTGCATGTGTCCCTATAGGGTGTGTATGTGTGTGTGTCCTTGTGGGGGGATCTGTGTGGTGTGTGTGTATCTGTGTTGTGTGTGTCTCTTGGTGGTGTGTGTGTCCCTGTGGGGTGAGTGCATGTGTCCCTATAGGGTGTGTATTTGTGTGTGTCCCCGTGGGGGGGGTCTGTGTGGGGTGTGTGTGTCTCTGTGTTGTGTGTGTCTCTTTGTGGTGTGTGTGTCCCTGTGGGGTGAGTGCATGTGTCGCTATAGATGTGTGTGTGTGTCCCCTTGGGGGGGGGGGTGTGTGTCTCTGTGTTGTGTGTGTCTCTTTGTGGTGTGTGTGTGTTTGTTCAGGTGCGTGGTGAGTATCCAATGCTGGGGCTGCACTTTAGCGACTATACACTTGCTGTTACTCTTTGTGTGCGTGTGGTGTGTATACATGTCCCTGTGTGTGTTGAATATCTCATGTTGGGGCCCCACCTTAGTGACTATATGCTGGTATGTGCTGTTAGTCTTTGGTGCTATCATTAAGCCCCTCTCATTCACAACTAGAAGTTACCTCAGGGGAAATGGTGTATCAGTGTCCGCGCTGCTGAAATCCCAAGAAAACGATCCGAAAACCATATGTAGGTTGCATCAATCATCCATTTATTCCTTTCCTACGCGTTTCAACACTGTCCTAGTGTCTTCCTCAGGAAGATCCCTGAGGAAGACACTAGGACAGTGTTGAAACACGTAGGAAAGGAATAAATGGATACATATGGTTTCCGGATCGTTTTCTTGGGATTTCAGCAGCGCGGACACTGATACACCATTTCCCCTGAGGTAACTTCTGGATGATTCCCACGTGCATGTGGAAGGTGGAAGTCCTGCAGCAGCTGCATTTAATGCCAAATGCTTTTACACCAGTTGTGGGTCTCACAACTGTGCTAGGTGAGTGAATTCATACCCACCGCATACATTAGTGTCACTAGTGATAGGGCACTATTGCGCCTCTTGTTCCCCCCCCTATTTTTTTACTCTCATTCACAACTGTCAACTGGCAACTGTCACTTTTCCCCCATTATGTAGATAGGGCCAAAATTGTTTGGTGAACTGGAACGCGCAGGGTTAAAATTTCGCCTCACAACATAGCCTATGATGCTCTCGGGGTCCAGACGTGTGACTGTGCAAAATTTTGTCTCTATAGCTGACAGCTGTCGATTTTCCTCCAACACTTTTCCATTCCCTTTTTCCCCATTATGTAGATAGGGCCAAAATTGTTTGGTGAACTGGAACGCGCAGGGTTAAAATTTCACCTCACAACATAGCATATGACGCTCTCGGGGTCCAGACGTGTGACTGTGCAAAATTTTGTGGCTGTAGTTGCGACGGTGTAGATGCCAATCCCAGATATACATACACACATACATACACACACACATACACACATTCAGCTCTATATATTAGATGTAATCTACTATATAATTGCCGTAGCACGTTTTGTGTCGGACCCCGGCACGCCGTGGATATGTCACACTGTGACGTCACCACGGCGAAGCATTGCCCGCGTAGCGGGCATTGCGAGCCGTCGCCGCTGTCAGCACACATATTAATAGTGATGATCCTCCTCCTGCCCGCGCTGCCTGCCCCATCACCCCCCTGCCTGTCACCATAGCCATCCTCCACTGCCCGGTCACCCCCGCCTGTCACAACACTTCCCCCCGCTGCCCCATCACCCCCCTGCCTGTCACCATAGCCATCCTCCACTGCCCGGTCACCCCCGCCTGTCACAACACTTCCCCCCCGCTGCCCCATCACCCCCCTGCCTGTCACCATAGCCATCCTCCACTGGCCGGTCACCCCCGCCTGTCACAACACTTCCCCCCGCTGCCCCATCACCCCCCTGCCTGTCACCATAGCCATCCTCCACTGCCCGGTCACCCCCGCCTGTCACAACACTTCCCCCCCGCTGCCCCATCACCCCCCTGCCTGTCACCATAGCCATCCTCCACTGCCCGGTCACCCCCGCCTGTCACAACACTTCCCCCCGCTGCCCCATCACCCCCCTGCCTGTCACCATAGCCATCCTCCACTGCCCGGTCACCCCCGCCTGTCACAACACTTCCCCCCCGCTGCCCCATCACCCCCCTGCCTGTCACCATAGCCATCCTCCACTGCCCGGTCACCCCCGCCTGTCACAACACTTCCCCCCGCTGCCCCATCACCCCCCTGCCTGTCACCATAGCCATCCTCCACTGCCCGCTCACCCCCGCCTGTCACAACACTTCCCCCCGCTGCCCCATCACCCCCCCTGCCTGTCACCATAGCCATCCTCCACTGCCCGGTCACCCCCAGCCTATCACCACTGCCCCTCCGCTCCCCGATCGCCCCCCCCCCACTCTCCGGTCACCCCCCCCCACGTCAGCACAGACCCCCTCCACTCTCCGGTCACCCCCCCCCACGTCAGCACAGACCCCCTCCACTGTCCGGTCACCCCCCCCCGGCCTCTTACCACAGCTCCTTCCAGCCAGACGCGATCTCTCTTCATCCTGCTTGAGGACCTCTGATGACGTCACGATGATGGGTGGAGTCACAGATCACATGATCGTGACGTCATCAAAGGTCCTGTTCCGATCTAACCTACTCTGCCTACTCATCCCCCTGCGCTGCACACTGACCCCCACTCTGCCCCTGACCCTGCTCTGCCTACTCACCCCCACTCTGCCCCTGACCCCCACTCTGACCACTCACCCCCACTCTGCCCACTCACCCACCAACTCTTCCCCCTCACCCCCACTCTGCACACTGACCCCCACTCTGCACACTGACCCCCACTCTGACCCTGCTCTGCCCACTGACCCCCCTCTGACCACTGACCCCCACTCTGCCCACTGACCCCCACTCTGCCCACTCACCCCCCTACTCTTCCCCCTCACGCCCTCTCTGCCCCCCTCACCCCCACTCTGCACACTGACCCCCACTCTGCCCCTGACCCTGCTCTGCCCACTGACCCCCACTCTGACCACTGACCCCCACTCTGCCCACTCACCCCCCTACTCTTCCCCCTCACCCCCTCTCTCTGCCCCCCTCACCCCCACTCTGACCACTGACCCCCACTCTGACCACTGACCCCCACTCTGACCACTGACCCCCAAACTCTGCACACTCACCCACCAACTCTTACCCCTCACCCCCTCTCTGCCCCCCTCACCCCCACTCTGCACACTGACCCCCACTCTGCCCCTGACCGTGCTCTGCCCACTGACCCCCACTCTGACCACTGACTCCCACTCTGCCCACTCACCCCCAAACTCTGCCCACTCACCCCCCTACTCTGCCCCCTCACCCCCTCTCTGCCCCTCACCCACACTCTGCCCACTCACCCTGCTCTGCCCACTCACCCTGCTCTGCCCACTCATCCTGCTCTGCCACTCACCCCCACTCTGCCCACTCACCCCCTTACTCTTCCCCCTGACCCCCTCTCTGCCCCCTCACCCCCACTCTGCACACTGACCCCCTCTCTGACCCTGCTCTGCCCATTCACCCCCACTCTGACCACTGACCCTGCTCTGCCCACTGACCCCCTCTCTGCCCACTCACCCCCTCTCTGCCCACTCACCCCCACTATGCCCACTGACCATGCTCTGCCCACTCACCCTGCTCGGCCCACTGACCCCTCACACTGGCCACTCATCCTGCTCTGCCCACTCACCATGCTCTGCCCACTCACCCCTCACTGCCCACTGACCCCTCACACTGACCCTGCTCTGCCCACTGACCATCCTCTGCCCACTCACCCCTCACTGACCCTGCTCTGCCCACTCACCCTGCTCGGCCCACTGACCCCTCACACTGCCCACTGACCCTCCTCTGCCCACTGAACATGCTCTGCCCACTGACCCCTCAATGCCCACTCACCCTGCTCTGCCCACTGACCCTGCTCTGCTCACTGACCACTCACACTGCCCACTCACCCTGCTCTGCCCACTGACCCCTCACACACCCCACTGACCCTGCTCTGCCCACTCACCCCTCACACTGACCCTGCTCTGCCCACTGACCCTGCTCTGACCACTCACCCCTCACACTGCCCACTGACCCCTCACACTGCCCACTCACGCCTCACACTGCCCACTGAACATGCTATGCCCACTTACCCCTCACACTGCCCACTGACCATGCTCTGCCCACTGACCCCTCACACTGCCTACTGACCCTGCTCTGCTCATTTACTCCCACTCTGCCCACTCACCCCTGCTTTTACCACTGACCCTGCTCTGCCCACTGACCACCCTCTGTTCACTCACCCCCCGCTCTGCCCTTTCACCATGCCCACTGACCCCTGCTCTGCCAACTGACCGTGCCCACTCACCCATGCTCTACCCACTGACCCTTCTCTGCCCACTCACTGTGCCCACTGACCGCCGCTCTGCCCACTAACCCCTGCTCTGCCCACTGACTGTGCCCAATAACCCTTGCTATGCCCACTAAACCCTGCTCTGCCCACTCACCCCCGCTCTGCCCGCTGACCCCTGCTCTGCTCACTGACTGTGCCCACTCACCCCTGCTCTGCTCACTCACCCCTGCTCTGCCCACTGATTTTTCCCACTAACCCCTGCTGTGCCTACTGACTGTGCCCACTGACCCCTGCTCTGCCCAATCACTCTGCCCACTAACCCCTGCTCTGACCACTGACCCCCGCTATGACCCTGCTCTGACCACTGACCCCCAAATCCTGCTCACTGACCCTGCTCTGCCCATTCACCCCCCACTCTGCCCACTCACCCCCGCTCTGCCCACTGACCCTGCTCTGCCCACTTACCCCCCCCCTCTGGCTACTGACCATGCCCACTGACCCCAGCTCTGCCCACTGACCCCAGCTCTGCCCACTGACCCCAGCTCTGCCCACTGACCCCAGCTCTGCCCACAGACCCCAGCTCTGCCCACTGACCCCTGCTCTGCCCAATGACTCTGCCCACTAACCCCTGCTCTTCCCACTCATCCCCCACTCTGCCCACTGACGCTCGCTTTGCCCACTGACCCCCAGCAGATCGGTTTCCCAGCCAACGACAGGTCCTGTCCTGCCACCTACAAGACGGGTGGTGCGAGCCGCCGCAGGGTAAGTATCCTCACTGAGGTTTTTTAGTTTTATTATCACCATGAAGGAGGGGGGAGGGGGGTGTGCAGCCCCAGAGGGAGGGGGGCCGCAGAGACTGGAGGCCCAGAGGGACGGGTGCCACGGGGAGCGGAGGGGGTCAGGAGGAGCGCCTCCATCCTGCCCCCCCCTATCCATCCTGCCCCACCCAACACCATCCTGCCCCCCCGACTCCATCCCGCACCCCCACCACCATCCTCACCCCCCGCCAACATCCTGCCCCGCCGCCTCCATCCTCCCCACCCCCCCTCCCCCCGCCACCATCCTGCCCTGCCGTCTCCATCCTGCCCTGCCGTCTCCATCCTGCCCTGCCGTCTCCATCCTGCCCTGCCGTCTCCATCCTGCCCCGCCTTCTCCATCCTGCCCTGCCTTCTCCATCCTGCCTCGCTCCGTCCATCCTGCCCCTCCGACTCCATCCTGCCCCTCCGGCTCCATCCTGCCCCTCCGGCTCCATCCTGCCCCTCCGCCTCCATCCTGCCCCTCCGCCTCCATCCTGCCCCTCCGCCTCCATTCTGCCCCGCCCCCTCCATCCTGCTCCGCCACCCACCATCCTGCCCCCCCACCCACCATCCTGCCCCCCTTGCTCCTTCCTGCCCCACTCACTACTTCCTGCCCCGTTCACTCCATCCTGCCCTGCTCGCTCCATCCTCACCCCCGCTGTTCTTGCTCCCCTGCCTCCATCCTGCCCTCACGCTTACTCATCCGGCCCCGCTTGCTCCATTCTGCTCATCTGCTCAATCCTGCCCCTTCGGCTTCATCCTGCTCCTCCGCCTCCATCCTGCCCCGCTCAATCCATCCTGCCCCCGCTCTTCTTGCTCCCCCGCCTCCATCCTGCCCTGCTCGCTCCATCCTGCCGCCCCCCCTCCCCCGCCTCCATCCTGTTGCCCCGCCTCCATCCTGTTGACCCGCCTCCATCCTGTTGCCCCGCCCCCATCCTGTTCCCCCCGGCTCCATCCTGTTTCCCCCGCTCCATCCTGTTTCCCCCCGCTCCATCCTGTTTCCCCCCGCTCCATCCTGTTTCCCCCGGCTTCATCCTGTTTCCCCCGGCTTCATCCTGTTTCCCCCGCCTCCATCCTGCCCCTCCCCGCTCCATCCTGCCCCCCCTTCCCGCTCCATCCTGCCCCCCCTTCCCGCTCCATCCTGCCCCCCCTTCCCGCTCCATCCTGCCCCGCTCGCTCCATCCTGCCCCGCTCGCTTCTTTCTGCCCCGCTCGCTTCATTCTGCCCCCCCAACACAATCCTGCCCCCCCTCCCCTCCTCAGCTGATCGCTTGCCCAGGCAACTACAGGTCCTAAAGGCCTGTAGGACCTACAAGGCGGAGGTGGAGCGAGCCGCCGGACAGGTGAGTATCCTCACTGAGGATTTTTTTAATTTTACTGTGGACAACCGGGAGCCAGGAGGAGTGGGGGACCGCGGTGACCGCAGTATTGCCATATACCATAGTGCTGCTATACATGTGCTATAATGTACTGCCATATACCATAGTGCTGCTATACATGTACTGTAATGTACCGCAATATACCATAGCACTGCTATACATGTACTGTAATGTACCGCCATATACTATAGTGCTGCTATACATTTACTATAATGTACTGCCATATACCATAGCGCTGCTATACATGTACTCTAATGTACCGCCATATACCATAGCACTGCTATACATGTACTGTAATGTACCGCCATATACTATAGTGCTGCTATACATTTACTATAATGCACCGCCATATACCATAGCACTGCTATACATGTACTGTAATGTACCGCCATATACTATAGTGCTGCTATACATTTACTATAATCTACCGCCATATACTATAGTGCTGCTATACATGTGCTCTAATTACCACCATATACCATCGTACTGATATATATATCTACTATATAATTGCCGTAGGCACTTCCGTGTCGGACCCCGAAAAGACCGTGGCTATGTCACTCTGTGACGTCACCAGTTGGCCTGCGCGAGCAATGGCCGCGAGGCCATTGCGAGTCGCTGGCTGAGCGCGAGCAATGGCCGCGAAGCGGCCATTGCGAGTCGCTGGCCGAAAATAGAACCAGAGGCTCGGCCACAAAGTTAGCGATTTACCGCTCATGTAGCGCGAGTCGCTGCCTGAGCGGTAAATCGCTAACTTTGTGGCCGAGCCTCTGGTTCGATTTTCGGCCAGCGACTCGCAATGCCCACTTCGCGGCCATTGCGAGCACTCAGCCCCAAAAAGTATTCACACCCCCCCAAAAAGTATTCAACCCCCCCAAAAAGTATTCACAACCCCCCCAAAAAGTATTCACACACCCCCAAAAAGTATTCAACCCCCCCAAAAAGTATTCACACACCCCAAAAAGTATTCACACACCCCCAAAAAGTATTCACACACACCCCCAAAAAGTATTCAACCCCCCCAAAAAGTATTCACACACCCCAAAAAGTATTCACACCCCCCCAAAAAGTATTGAACCCCCCCAAAAACTATTCACCCCCCCCC
>JARQOC010000383.1:0-86685 GCA_033576535.1 Allobates femoralis
TTTCTGCACTTCATCTGTATTCTATGTATTTGTAATACACAAGGAGAACAAAGACTTTACTAAAAAAGATGATAACAAATATTAATGTCATTTCTCATGGGTGTTTATTTAAAATAACAAATATCACAAATCAGAAAATAACATGGACATATTTGGGGTCCCTGAAATGATGACGATCAGTACAACACAGCGATCAAATTACTGGGGTTAAAGGGAACCTGCCACCCCTTTAGGCATTTTAAACTGTGCCCACCAAATTAAACATAATGTAAATGGGGTTCTAGTAATGTCTTGACTCCTCAGACCCTGGCTATGATGGTGGATTTCTTGGATCTTAAAATAACCTTATCTGAAAACAAGATCAGTACCAGTACCAGTACCAGTACCAGTACCCTATCAGTGGCAAATACACAGCTCTCAGGGACCCACAGCCATCAGGGGGAGTGTACAGGGAGTCGGGGGCCCCTTTTAGGGGAAAATACACAACTCCCAGTGGCCAGGGGCCTCTGTCAGGGGCAAATACACAGGTCACTCATATCAGGGCGAGCGCATAGGGTTCCGGGGGACCCTATCAGTGGCAAATACACAGCACCCAGTTGCCCACATCCATCAGGGGAGCGCACAGGGTGCCAGGGGCCTCTGTCAGTGGCAAATACACAGCTCGCAGGGGCCCACAGCCATGAGCAGTGAATAAATCTTAGATAAAATGAAAAAATTAAAAAGCAGTGATCATTGCGCCACAGGATATGTGAATTAACCACAGCTCACACTCCATTGGCTGGAGATAGGGCTCGGTCGGGATTTGAACCTGGGTCCTATGCATGGCAGTCCATGACTTTACCAGTAGGCCCCGCTCACAGCTCACACTCACACTCACACTCACAGCTCACACTTCATCGGCTGAAGATAGGGCTCGGTCGGGATTCGAACCTCGAATCATTGCGCCACAGCTCACACTCACAGCTCACACTTCATTGGCTGAAGATAGGGCTCGGTCGGGATTTGAACCTGGGTCCTATGCATGGCAGTCCGTGACTTTACCAGTAGGCCCCGCTCACACTGCTGTCAGCTGTGGTGTATGTGGTTATCTTGACCTTACAATGCACTTGTATGAAACTTATATGCTAGAAGAAGATTTTTTTTTTCCCCCTCATGAAACTACTAAAGAAATAATAAAAAAAAACATTAAAAAAATTTCATTAACTTCATATTTTTTATAGTAATCTCCTCTGTACACCTGAACCCACAGTCTGCAGCCTTAAGTCTCTTCAGCCACAATCTCTGTAGCTGTGAATGAATTTCTGCACTTCATCTGTATTCTATGTATTTGTAATACACAAGGAGAACAAAAGACTTTACTAAAAAAGATGATAACAAATATTAATGTCATTTCTCATGGGTGTTTATTTAAAATAACAAATATCACAAATCAGAATATAACATGGACATATTTGGGGTCCCTGAAATGATGACGATCAGTACAACACAGCGATCAAATTACTGGGGTTAAAGGGAACCTGCCACCCCCTTTAGGCATTTTAAACTGTGCCCACCAAATTAAACATAATGTAAATGGGGTTCTAGTAATGTCTTGACTCCTCAGACCCTGGCTATGATGGTGGATTTCTTGGATCTTAAAATAACCTTATCTGAAAACAAGATCAGTACCAGTACCAGTACCAGTACCAGTACCCTATCAGTGGCAAATACACAGCTCTCAGGGACCCACAGCCATCAGGGGGAGTGTACAGGGAGTCGGGGGCCCCTTTTAGGGGAAAATACACAACTCCCAGTGGCCAGGGGCCTCTGTCAGGGGCAAATACACAGGTCACTCATATCAGGGCGAGCGCATAGGGTTCCGGGGGACCCTATCAGTGGCAAATACACAGCACCCAGTTGCCCACATCCATCAGGGGAGCGCACAGGGTGCCAGGGGCCTCTGTCAGTGGCAAATACACAGCTCGCAGGGGCCCACAGCCATGAGCAGTGAATAAATCTTAGATAAAATGAAAAAATTAAAAAGCAGTGATCATTGCGCCACAGGATATGTGAATTAACCACAGCTCACACTTCATTGGCTGAAGATAGGGCTCGGTCGGGATTCGAACCTGGGTCCTATGCATGGCAGTCCGTGACTTTACCAGTAGGCCCCGCTCACACTGCTGTCAGCTGTGGTGTATGTGGTTATCTTTTTTTTAAACCATTTTTATTTTGATTTTGCATAGAATAATCATTATTGATACTTTTGTTACATATTGTCAATAAGTGTTTCGAAAATTTGAAGGAGATTAAAGGTTGCAAATTCCAATTTGTAATACAACAAGGTGAACGAGCCACCCTAACCAGGCGGGTTAGCTCATGCACCATAAACACCTTATTGTCTAAGTAGAAGGGGGGGGAGGCAAGGGAACCAATGGGGGGGGGAAAGGGAGGGGGAACCGGAGAAGGAGAGGAAGGTTAGGGATAAGATTAAAGTGGAATCAATAAAATCATTCAATAACAAGGGGAGGGGAATGAAGGGGGTCAGCAATACTCAAGGAGGGAAATGAAGGGAGACCAGATGATATTCACATGGGTTGTACTAATAGGTACTCATGACTACTATTTTGTGTCATACGAGAGGTGGGAGACATTCCATAGCGAAGTTCCATTTTGAAATAATCAGAGTTTGTAAAGAGAAGACCGGTTTTCCTCTGTAACCATCAGACCACAATTGTGTTATAAGGCGAGTCCGTCCACAGATCCACCATGCCATGACCTTTGACCGTCTCTTAATGTCATGTGCCAGCAGAAGTTCACATTGAAAATGGGAATTAAGCATGTCCAATACAGCTCTTCTAGGAGGCAAGGTCGGGTCCCTCCAGAGTCCTGCCAGAGATTTGCGTGAGGCTATTAGAACGTTCGCCACCATCGGACGGACCGGGCGTGGCCATTCCTCCAGTCCTATGCCCAGTACCGCCATAGGTGCCGTCAGTTCAAACCTAATACCCGTAAGGGTAATGAGGAGAGCCTCAATATCTTTCCAGAACTCCTTTACTTTGGGGCAGTGCCACCAGAGATGAGGAGTGGATCCTATTTGTTTGCACTGTTTCCAGCACATTGGCGATGTCTGGGGGAGTTGTTTTGAGAATCGTGACATTTTTAATGGGGTAATGTACCAGTCCATATGGATTTTTTTGATCTGTTCAAAGTGATTGATACATTTAGAATATGCTGAAGCTCGTGAGGCAGCCTCTTGCCAGATAGGAAGGCTAGATTCAAAGGACAGGTAGCGTTCCCATTTTAGCATATATGGGAGTTTGGTCGTGTTATTAGCTGCGGTCAGTGCTCGGTAAAGCAGAGCAATCCCATGGTCATTTGAATGTGAGGATTTGAAGTGTCTCTGTAGCGAGCCATCCAAGCCCTCAGTATCTACCACTGGGAGACGCAAGGAATCAATAAAATGACGCGTCTGTAGGTAGCGGTAAAATGTGGCGCGGGGGATATCAAAGACCTCCATTAGCTCAGCGAAAGATTTCACCCCAGACTTTTCTCTAATCTGACGAAGATTTACCAAACCTCTATCTCTCCAATGGGAGAGAGAAAGGGACTCCACCGAGTGTTCCACCGCCAGAAGGGAGATATGGTGGTATAGGAACTTAAGCGTGCTTCGGTTATGTCGACACCACACGTCCAGAAGGGCTGTCATAGATCCTAGGAATAGTGCATTGTGTCTGGGCATGAGAAGAGCCATTTCAAGCAACAATCTGGTGGAGTTACGTGGCGCAAGGGTTTGCTCAATTTGTTTCCAGAGCGGAGAAATTCCGTCTGACCACCAAGCTCTTGCACCGGATAGGTGGATTGCAGAGTAGTATGAGTATAAATTTGGGACCCCCATTCCTCCCAAAGCTACCGGGGAGATAATCGTTCTGGCGCTTATCCTATGTGCCCCATAATTCCATATGAAGCGGTTCAATGATGATTGTAAGCAAGTGATAAGACGTTTGGGGAAAAGTAAAGGAAGGCATCGTAGTATGTACAGGATTTTAGGCAAGTATGTCATCTTTACGATCTGAATCCTGGCAATCCATGACAGGTATAAGGTTTTAAGAGAATCCAAGCTCGTTCTGATTTCACCAGAGAGGGCTTCAAAGTTGCGACGCACCATGTCTTTAGTGTGCGTTATTTGAAGTCCCAAATATGTAATCCCCAAAGGAGACCACACAAAGGGAAACTTTGACTGGAGCATGAGTTTTTGAGAGTGAGAGATGTTGATGGGAAAAACAAGAGACTTAGAGGCATTGAGTTTATAGTATGAGACTGCTGTAAACTCAGCTAACAGCGTCATTATGTTGGGAATGGTCTCCTCCACATTGGAGCAAACAAAGATAATGTCGTCGGCATAGAGCCCTATTTTGTGTTCAATATTCCCCACTATCGGGCCAGAAATACCAGGGTCAGCTCTCACTCTGGCTGCCAGCGGTTCCATTATCAGGGCAAAGATGAGTGGGGTGTATGTGGTTATCTTGACCTTACAATGCACTTGTATGAAACTTATATGCTAGAAGATTTTTTTTTTTCCCCCTCATGAAACTACTAAAGAAATAATAAAAAAAAACATTAAAAAAATTTCATTAACTTCATATTTTTTATAGTAATCTCCTCTGTACACCTGAACCCACAGTCTGCAGCCTTAAGTCTCTTCAGCCACAATTCGTACTGTGAATGATTTCTGCCTTCATGATTTATGTATTTGTAAACCAAGGAGACAAGTTTTAAAAGATAACAAATTAATGTATTTCATGTGTTTATAAATAACAATATCACAAATAGAATACATGGACATATTTGGGGTCTGAAATGAAGACACACACAGCGACAAATATGGTTAGGGAACCTCACCTTAGGCTTTTAAACTGTGCCACCAAATAACTAATGTAAATGGGTCTAGTAAGTCTGCTCTCGCCCTGGCTTGTGGTGGATTTCTGGACTTAATAACTATCGAAAACACAGTCCTACAGTCCGTACCAGTACCTAAGTGCAAATACAGCTTCAGGGCCCACAGCATAGGGGGTGTCAGGGGTCGGGGGCCCCTTTTAGGAAAACAACCAGTGGCCAGGCCTCTGTCGGGAAACCAGTCACCTCGGAGCGCATAGGGTTCCGGGGGACTCGTGGCAACACACAGGCCCCATCGGGGGACAGGTCGGCCCTTAGGAATACACACTCGGCAGCCTGCAGGATAAATCTATAGAAATATCGTTGGCAAAAGTATGCCCAGCATCAGGAGAGGTCGGGCCTTTTAGGGATACAACCGTCAGGCCTTGTAGGATACACAGCATATAAGAGGAAGTTTCCTCATGAATACAGTAAAACAAATATCTTTAAATCACAACCCCAGTGGCCAGCCTCTGTGGAATCCATCATCATAGGGAGCGCATAGTTATATCATGCAAATACCAAAAAAAAAAAAAAAAAAAAAAAAGCCTCTGTCAGGGGCAAATACACAGGTCACTCATATCAGGGGAGCGCACAGGGTTGCGGGGGACCCTATCAGTGGCAAATACACAGCTCCAGGCCAACACCATCAGGGGAGTGACAGGGAGTCGGGCCCCTTTTAGGGAAAATACACAACTCCCATGGCCAGGGGCCTCTTCAGGGGCAAATACACAGGTCACTCATATCAGGGGAGCGCATAGGGTTCCGGGGGACCCTATCAGTGGCAAATACACAGCACCCAGTTGCCCACATCCATCAGGGAGCGCACAGGGTGCCAGGGGCCTCTGTCAGTGGCAAATACACACTCGCAGGGGCCCACAGCCATGAGCAGTGAATAAATCTTAGATAAAATGAAAAAATTAAAAAGCAGTGATCATTGCCCACAGGATATGTGAATTAACCACAGCTCACACTCCATTGGCTGGAGATAGGGCTCGGTCGGGATTCGAACCTGGGTCCTATGCATGGCAGTCCGTGACTTTACAGTAGCCCGCTCACACTGCTTCAGCTGTGGTGTATGTGTTATCTTGACCTTACATGCACTTGTATGAAACTTATATGCTAGAAGAAGATTATTTTTTTCCCTCATGAAACTACTAAAGAAATAATAAAAAAAAAAACATTAAACAAATTTCATTAACTTCATATTTTTTATAGTAATCTCCTCTGTACACCTGAACCCACAGTCTGCAGCCTTAAGTCTCTTCAGCCCAATCTCTGTAGCTGTGAATGAATTTCTGCACTTCATCTGGATTCTATGTATTTGTAATACACAAGGAGAACAAAAGCTTTACTAAAAAAGATGATACAAATATTAATGTATTTCCAGGGTGTTTATTTAAAAAAAAAATACACAAATCAGAAAAAACATGGACATATTGGGGTCCCTGAAATGATGACGATCAGTACACACAGCGATCAAATTACTGGGTTAAAGGGAACCTCCACCCCCTTTAGGCATTTTAAACTGTGCCACCAAATTAAACATAATGTAAATGGGGTTCTAGTAATGTCTTGACTCCTCAGACCCTGGCTATGATGGTGGATTTCTTGGATCTTAAAATAACCTTATCTGAAAACAAGATCAGTACCAGTACCAGTACCCGTACCAGTACCTATCAGTGCAAATACACAGCTCTCAGGACCCACAGCCATCAGGGGAGTGTACAGGGAGTCGGGGGCCCTTTTAGGGGAAAATACACAACTCCCAGTGGCCAGGGCCTCTGTCAGGGGAAATACACAGGTCACTCATATCAGGGGAGCGCATAGGGTTCCGGGGACCCTATCAGTGGCAAATACACAGCCAGGCCACACCATCAGGGGAGACAGGGTCAGGGCCCTTAGGGAAATACACACTCCAGGGCCAGCCTCTGTCAGGAAAAAACAGTCATCATACAGGGGAAACCCTCATGGTTCCGGGGGGACCCTATCATGGCACATTACAAGTAGGCCACACGCTCAGGGGTGTAGTGGTTTCCCTTAGGTAATAACAATCAAGGTCCCCTCTGTCAAGCAAAAAATTCACTCATATTTTGACCCTTGCGACCCACAGTTGCAAATTACACAACTCTCGGGGAACGCCATCAAGATTTGTAAAAAGGAGACAAGCTTCTAAAAGAATACAAATTAGTTCCAGGGGTTTTAAAATAACAATACCAAAATTTTTTTTTGGGAAAATACACAACTCCCAGTGGCCAGGGCCTCTGTCAGGGGCAAATACACAGGTCACTCATATCAGGGGAGGCTCATAGGGTTCCGGGGGACCCTATCAGTGGCAAATACACAGCACCTCAGTTGCCAACACCATCAGGGGGAGTCGACAGGGTCAGGGGCCCCTTTTAGGGGAAAATACACAACTCCCAGTGGCCAGGGGCCTCTGTCAGGGGCAAATACACAGGTCACTCATATCAGGGCGAGCGCATAGGGTTCCGGGGGACCCTATCAGTGGCAAATACACAGCACCCAGTTGCCCACATCCATCAGGGGAGCGCACAGGGTGCCAGGGGCCTCTGTCAGTGGCAAATACACAGCTCGCAGGGGCCCACAGCCATGAGCAGTGAATAAATCTTAGATAAAATGAAAAAATTAAAAAGCAGTGATCATTGCGCCACAGGATATGTGAATTAACCACAGCTCACACTCCATTGGCTGGAGATAGGGCTCGGTCGGGATTCGAACCTGGGTCCTATGCATGGCAGTCCGTGACTTTACCAGTAGGCCCCGCTCACACTGCTGTCAGCTGTGGTGTATGTGGTTATCTTGACCTTACAATGCACTTGTATGAAACTTATATGCTAGAAGAAGATTATTTTTTTCCCCTCATGAAACTACTAAAGAAAATAATAATAAAAAAAAACATTAAACAAATTTCATTAACTTCATATTTTTTATAGTAATCTCCTCTGTACACCTGAACCCACAGTCTGCAGCCTTAAGTCTCTTCAGCCACAATCTCTGTAGCTGTGAATGAATTTCTGCACTTCATCTGGATTCTATGTATTTGTAATACACAAGGAGAACAAAAGACTTTACTAAAAAAGATGATAACAAATATTAATGTAATTTCTCATGGGTGTTTATTTAAAATAACAAATATCACAAATCAGAAAATAACATGGACATATTTGGGGTCCCTGAAATGATGACGATCAGTACAACACAGCGATCAAATTACTGGGGTTAAAGGGAACCTGCCACCCCTTTAGGCATTTTAAACTGTGCCCACCAAATTAAACATAATGTAAATGGGGTTCTAGTAATGTCTTGACTCCTCAGACCCTGGCTATGATGGTGGATTTCTTGGATCTTAAAATAACCTTATCTGAAAACAAGATCAGTACCAGTACCAGTACCCGTACCAGTACCCTATCAGTGGCAAATACACAGCTCTCAGGGACCCACAGCCATCAGGGGGAGTGTACAGGGAGTCGGGGGCCCCTTTTAGGGGAAAATACACAACTCCCAGTGGCCAGGGGCCTCTGTCAGGGGCAAATACACAGGTCACTCATATCAGGGGGAGCGCATAGGGTTCCGGGGGACCCTATCAGTGGCAAATACACAGCACCCAGTTGCCCACATCCATCAGGGGAGCGCACAGGGTGCCAGGGGCCTCTGTCAGTGGCAAATACACAGCTCGCAGGGGCCCACAGCCATGAGCAGTGAATAAATCTTTAAGATAAAATGAAAAAAAATTAAAATAATCAGTGATCATTGCGCCACAGGATATGTGAATTGACCACAGCTCACACTTCATTGGCTGAAGATAGGGCTCGGTCGGGATTCGAACCTGGGTCCTATGCATGGCAGTCCGTGACTTTACCAGTAGGCCCCGCTCACACTGCTGTCAGCTGTGGTGTATGTGGTTATCTTGACCTTACAATGCACTTGTATGAAACTTATATGCTAGAAGAAGATTTTTTTTTTCCCCCTCATGAAACTACTAAAGAAATAATAAAAAAAAACATTAAAAAAATTTCATTAACTTCATATTTTTTATAGTAATCTCCTCTGTACACCTGAACCCACAGTCTGCAGCCTTAAGTCTCTTCAGCCACAATCTCTGTAGCTGTGAATGAATTTCTGCACTTCATCTGTATTCTATGTATTTGTAATACACAAGGAGAACAAAAGACTTTACTAAAAAAGATGATAACAAATATTAATGTCATTTCTCATGGGTGTTTATTTAAAATAACAAATATCACAAATCAGAAAATAACATGGACATATTTGGGGTCCCTGAAATGATGACGATCAGTACAACACAGCGATCAAATTACTGGGGTTAAAGGGAACCTGCACCCCCTTTAGGCATTTTAAACTGTGCCCACCAAATTAAACATAATGTAAATGGGGTTCTAGTAATGTCTTGACTCCTCAGACCCTGGCTATGATGGTGGATTTCTTGGATCTTAAAATAACCTTATCTGAAAACAAGATCAGTACCAGTACCAGTACCAGTACCAGTACCCTATCAGTGGCAAATACACAGCTCTCAGGGACCCACAGCCATCAGGGGGAGTGTACAGGGAGTCGGGGGCCCCTTTTAGGGGAAAATACACAACTCCCAGTGGCCAGGGGCCTCTGTCAGGGGCAAATACACAGGTCACTCATATCAGGGCGAGCGCATAGGGTTCCGGGGGACCCTATCAGTGGCAAATACACAGCACCCAGTTGCCCACATCCATCAGGGGAGCGCACAGGGTGCCAGGGGCCTCTGTCAGTGGCAAATACACAGCTCGCAGGGGCCCACAGCCATGAGCAGTGAATAAATCTTAGATAAAATGAAAAAATTAAAAAGCAGTGATCATTGCGCCACAGGATATGTGAATTAACCACAGCTCACACTCCATTGGCTGGAGATAGGGCTCGGTCGGGATTTGAACCTGGGTCCTATGCATGGCAGTCCATGACTTTACCAGTAGGCCCGCTCACAGCTCACATCACACTCACACTCACAGCTCACACTTATCGGTGAAGATAGGGCTCGGTGGATTCGACCTCGATCATTGCGCACAGCTCACACTCACAGCTCACACTTCATTGGCTGAGATAGGCTTCGGTCGGGATTTGAACTGGGTCTATGCATGGCAGTCCGTGACTTTACAGTAGGCCCGCTCACACTGCTGTCAGCTGTGTGTATGTGGTTATCTTGACTTACAATGCATTGTATGAAATTATATGCTAGAGAAGATTTTTTTTTTCCCTCATGAAACTCTAAAGAATAATAAAAAAAAAATTAAAAAATTTCATTAACTTCAATTTTTTATAGTAATCTCTCTGTACACCTGAACCAAGTCTGCAGCCTTAAGTCTCTTCAGCCACAATCTCTGTAGCTGTGAATGAATTTCTGCACTTCATCTGTATTTCTATGTATTTGTAATACACAAGGAGAACAAAAGACTTTACTAAAAAAGATGATAACAAATATTAATGTCATTTTCATGGGTGTTTATTTAAAATGAACAAATATCACAAATCAGATATACATGGACATATTGGGGGTCCCTGAAATGATGACGATCAGTACAACAGCGATCAATTACTGGGGTTAAAGGGAACTGCCACCCTTTAGGCATTTTAAACTGTGCCACCAATTAAACACTAATGTAAATGGGGTTTAGTATGTCTTGACTCCTCAGACCTGGCTATGATGGTGGAGAATTTCTTGGATCTTAAAATAACTTATCTGAAAACAAGATCAGTACAGTACAGTACAGTACCAGTACCCTATCAGTGGCAAATACACAGCTCTCAGGGACCACAGCCATCAGGGGAGTGTATAAGGGAGTCGGGGCCCTTTAGGGAAAATACACAATCCCAGTGGCCAGGGCCTCTGTCAGGGGCAAATTACAAGGTCACTCATATCAGGCGAAGCCATAGTTCGGGGGACCCTATCAGTGGCCCAAATAACAGCACCAGTTGCCCACATCATCAGGGAGGCACAGGGTGCCAGGGGCCTCTGTCAGTGGCAATACACAGCTCGCAGGGCCACAGCCATGAGCAGTGAATAAATCTTAGATAAAATGAAAAAATTAAAAAGCAGTGATCATTGCGCCACAGGATATGTGAATTAACCACAGCTCACACTTCATTGGCTGAAGATAGGGCTCGGTCGGGATTCGAACCTGGGTCCTATGCATGGCAGTCCGTGACTTTACCAGTAGGCCCCGCTCACACTGCTGTCAGCTGTGGTGTATGTGGTTATCTTTTTTTTAAACCATTTTTATTTTGATTTTGCATAGAATAATCATTATTGATACTTTTGTTACATATTGTCAATAAGTGTTTCGAAAATTTGAAGGAGATTAAAGGTTGCAAATTCCAATTTGTAATACAACAAGGTGAACGAGCCACCCTAACCAGGCGGGTTAGCTCATGCACCATAAACACCTTATTGTCTAAGTAGAAGGGGGGGGAGGCAAGGGAACCAATGGGGGGGGGAAAGGGAGGGGGAACCGGAGAAGGAGAGGAAGGTTAGGGATAAGATTAAAGTGGAATCAATAAAATCATTCAATAACAAGGGGAGGGGAATGAAGGGGGTCAGCAATACTCAAGGAGGGAAATGAAGGGAGACCAGATGATATTCACATGGGTTGTACTAATAGGTACTCATGACTACTATTTTGTGTCATACGAGAGGTGGGAGACATTCCATAGCGAAGTTCCATTTTGAAATAATCAGAGTTTGTAAAGAGAAGACCGGTTTTCCTCTGTAACCATCAGACCACAATTGTGTTATAAGGCGAGTCCGTCCACAGATCCCACCATGCCATGACCTTTGACCGTCTCTTAATGTCATGTGCCAGCAGAAGTTCACATTGAAAATGGGAATTAAGCATGTCCAATACAGCTCTTCTAGGAGGCAAGGTCGGGTCCCTCCAGAGTCCTGCCAGAGATTTGCGTGAGGCTATTAGAACGTTCGCCACCATCGGACGGACCGGGCGTGGCCATTCCTCCAGTCCTATGCCCAGTACCGCCATAGGTGCCGTCAGTTCAAACCTAATACCCGTAAGGGTAATGAGGAGAGCCTCAATATCTTTCCAGAACTCCTTTACTTTGGGGCAGTGCCACCAGAGATGAGGAGTGGATCCTATTTGTTTGCACTGTTTCCAGCACATTGGCGATGTCTGGGGGAGTTGTTTTGAGAATCGTGACATTTTTAATGGGGTAATGTACCAGTCCATATGGATTTTTTTGATCTGTTCAAAGTGATTGATACATTTAGAATATGCTGAAGCTCGTGAGGCAGCCTCTTGCCAGATAGGAAGGCTAGATTCAAAGGACAGGTAGCGTTCCCATTTTAGCATATATGGGAGTTTGGTCGTGTTATTAGCTGCGGTCAGTGCTCGGTAAAGCAGAGCAATCCCATGGTCATTTGAATGTGAGGATTTGAAGTGTCTCTGTAGCGAGCCATCCAAGCCCTCAGTATCTACCACTGGGAGACGCAAGGAATCAATAAAATGACGCGTCTGTAGGTAGCGGTAAAATGTGGCGCGGGGGATATCAAAGACCTCCATTAGCTCAGCGAAAGATTTCACCCCAGACTTTTCTCTAATCTGACGAAGATTTACCAAACCTCTATCTCTCCAATGGGAGAGAGAAAGGGACTCCACCGAGTGTTCCACCGCCAGAAGGGAGATATGGTGGTATAGGAACTTAAGCGTGCTTCGGTTATGTCGACACCACACGTCCAGAAGGGCTGTCATAGATCCTAGGAATAGTGCATTGTGTCTGGGCATGAGAAGAGCCATTTCAAGCAACAATCTGGTGGAGTTACGTGGCGCAAGGGTTTGCTCAATTTGTTTCCAGAGCGGAGAAATTCCGTCTGACCACCAAGCTCTTGCACCGGATAGGTGGATTGCAGAGTAGTATGAGTATAAATTTGGGACCCCCATTCCTCCCAAAGCTACCGGGGAGATAATCGTTCTGGCGCTTATCCTATGTGCCCCATAATTCCATATGAAGCGGTTCAATGATGATTGTAAGCAAGTGATAAGACGTTTGGGGAAAAGTAAAGGAAGGCATCGTAGTATGTACAGGATTTTAGGCAAGTATGTCATCTTTACGATCTGAATCCTGGCAATCCATGACAGGTATAAGGTTTTAAGAGAATCCAAGCTCGTTCTGATTTCACCAGAGAGGGCTTCAAAGTTGCGACGCACCATGTCTTTAGTGTGCGTTATTTGAAGTCCCAAATATGTAATCCCCAAAGGAGACCACACAAAGGGAAACTTTGACTGGAGCATGAGTTTTTGAGAGTGAGAGATGTTGATGGGAAAAACAAGAGACTTAGAGGCATTGAGTTTATAGTATGAGACTGCTGTAAACTCAGCTAACAGCGTCATTATGTTGGGAATGGTCTCCTCCACATTGGAGCAAACAAAGATAATGTCGTCGGCATAGAGCCCTATTTTGTGTTCAATATTCCCCACTATCGGGCCAGAAATACCAGGGTCAGCTCTCACTCTGGCTGCCAGCGGTTCCATTATCAGGGCAAAGATGAGTGGGGTGTATGTGGTTATCTTGACCTTACAATGCACTTGTATGAAACTTATATGCTAGAAGATTTTTTTTTTTCCCCCTCATGAAACTACTAAAGAAATAATAAAAAAAAACATTAAAAAAATTTCATTAACTTCATATTTTTTATAGTAATCTCCTCTGTACACCTGAACCCACAGTCTGCAGCCTTAAGTCTCTTCAGCCACAATCTCTGTAGCTGTGAATGAATTTCTGCACTTCATCTGTATTCTATGTATTTGTAATACACAAGGAGAACAAAAGGCTTTACTAAAAAAGATGATAACAAATATTAATGTCATTTCTCATGGGTGTTTATTTAAAATAACAAATATCACAAATCAGAAAATAACATGGACATATTTGGGGTCCCTGAAATGATGACGATCAGTACAACACAGCGATCAAATTACGGGGGTTAAAGGGAACCTGCCACCCCCTTTAGGCATTTTAAACTGTGCCCACCAAATTAAACATAATGTAAATGGGGTTCTAGTAATGTCTTGACTCCTCAGACCCTGGCTATGATGGTGGATTTCTTGGATCTTAAAATAACCTTATCTGAAAACAAGATCAGTACCAGTACCAGTACCAGTACCCTATCAGTGGCAAAATACACAGCTCTCAGGGACCCACAGCCATCAGGGGGAGTGTACAGGGAGTCGGGGGCCCCTTTTAGGGGAAAATACACAACTCCCAGTGGCCAGGGGCCTCTGTCAGGGGCAAATACACAGGTCACTCATATCAGGGCGAGCGCCATAGGGTTCCGGGGGACCCTATCAGTGGCAAATACACAGCTCTCAGGGTGCGAACAGCCATCAGGGGGAGTGTACAGGGAGTCGGGGGCCCCTTTTAGGGGAAAATACACAACTCTCAGTGGCCAGGGGCCTCTGTCAGGGGTAAATACACAGGTCACTCATATCAGGGGAGCGTATAGGGTTCCGGGGGACCCTATCAGTGGCAAATACACAGCTCTCAGGGGGCGAACAGCCATCAGGGGGAGTGTACAGGGAGTCGGGGGCCCCTTTTAGGGGAAAATACACAACTCCCAGTGGCCAGGGGCCTCTGTCAGGGGCAAATACACAGGTCACTATATCAGGGGGAGCGCATAGGGTTCCGGGGGACCCTATCAGTGGCAAATACACAGCTCTCAGGGGCCAACAGCCATCAGGGGGAGTGTACAGGGAGTCGGGCGCCCCTTTTAGGGGAAAATACACAACTCCAGTGGCCAGGGGCCTCTGTCAGGGGCAAATACACAGGTCACTCATATCAGGGGGAGCGCACAGGGTTGCGGGGGACCCTATCAGTGGCAAATACACAGCTCTCAGGGGCCAAGAGCCATCAGGGGGAGTGTATAAGGAGTCGGGGGCCCCTTTTAGCGGAAAATACACAACTCCAGTGGCCAGGGGCCTCTGTCAGGGCAAATACACAGGTCACTCATATCAGGGCGAGCGCCATAGGGTTCCGGGGGACCCTATCAGTGGCAAATACACAGCACCCAGTTGCCACATCCTCAGGGGAGCGCACAGGGTGCCAGGGGCCTCTGTCAGTGGCAAATACACAGCTCGCAGGGGCCCACAGCCATGAGCAGTGAATAAATCTTAGATAAAATGAAAAAATTAAAAAGCAGTGATCATTGCGCCACAGGATATGTGAATTAACCACAGCTCACACTCCATTGGCTGGAGATAGGGCTCGGTCGGGATTCGAACCTGGGTCCTATGCATGGCAGTCCGTGACTTTACCAGTAGGCCCGCTCACACTGCTGTCAGCTGTGGTGTATGTGGTTATCTTGACCTTACAATGCACTTGTATGAAACTTATATGCTAGAAGAAGATTATTTTTTTCCCCTCATGAAACTACTAAAGAAATAATAATAATAAAAAAAAACATTAAACAAATTTCATTAACTTCATATTTTTTTATAGTAATCTCCTCTGTACACCTGAACCCACAGTCTGCAGCCTTAAGTCTCTTCAGCCACAATCTCTGTAGCTGTGAATGAATTTCTGCACTTCATCTGGATTCTATGTATTTGTAATACACAAGGAGAACAAAAGACTTTACTAAAAAAGATGATAACAAATATTAATGTAATTTCTCATGGGTGTTTATTTAAAATAACAAATATCACAAATCAGAAAATAACATGGACATATTTGGGGTCCCTGAAATGATGACGATCAGTACAACACAGCGATCAAATTACTGGGGTTAAAGGGAACCTGCCACCCCCTTTAGGCATTTTAACTGTGCCCACCAAATTAAACATAATGTAAATGGGGTTCTAGTAATGTCTTGACTCCTCAGACCCTGGCTATGATGGTGGATTTCTTGGATCTTAAAATAACCTTATCTGAAAACAAGATCAGTACCAGTACCAGTACCCGTACCAGTACCCTATCAGTGGCAAATACACAGCTCTCAGGGACCCACAGCCATCAGGGGGAGTGTACAGGGAGTCGGGGGCCCCTTTTAGGGGAAAATACACAACTCCCAGTGGCCAGGGGCCTCTGTCAGGGGCAAATACACAGGTCACTCATATCAGGGGAGCGCATAGGGTTGCGGGGGACCCTATCAGTGGCAAATACACAGCTCTCAGGGGCCAACAGCCATCAGGGGGAGTGTACAGGGAGTCGGGGGCCCTTTTAGGGGAAAATACACAACTCCAGTGGCCAGGGGCCTCTGTCAGGGGTAAATACACAGGTCACTCATATCAGGGGGAGGCTAGGGTCCGGGGGACCCTATCAGTGGCAAATACACAGCTCTCAGGGGCCAACAGCCATCAGGGGGAGTGTACAGGGAGTCGGGGGCCCTTTTAGGGGAAAATACACAACTCCAGTGGCCAGGGGCCTCTGTCAGGGGCAAATACACAGGTCACTCATATCAGGGGGAGCACATAGGGTTCCGGGGACCCTATCAGTGGCAAATACACAGCTCTCAGGGGCCAACAGCCATCAGGGGGAGTGTACAGGGAGTCGGGGGCCCTTTTAGGGGAAAATACACAACTCCAGTGGCCAGGGGCCTCTGTCAGGGGCAAATACACAGGTCACTCATATCAGGGGAGCGCATAGGGTTCCGGGGGACCCTATAGTGGCAATACACACACCCAGTTGCCCACATCCATCAGGGGAGGCAAGGGTGCCAGGGGCTCTGTCAGTGGCAATACACAGCTCGCAGGGCCACAGCCATGAGCAGTGAATAAATCTTAGATAAAATGAAAAAATTAAAAAGCAGTGATCATTGCGCCACAGGATATGTGAATTAACCACAGCTCACACCCATTGGCTGGAGATAGGGCTCGGTCGGGATTCGAACCTGGGTCCTATGCATGGCAGTCCGTGACTATACCAGTAGGCCCCGCTCACACGCTGTCAGCTGTGGTGTATGTGGTTATCTTGACCTTACAATGCACTTGTATGAAACTTATATGCTAGAAGATTTTTTTTTTCCCTCATGAAACTACTAAAGATAATAATAAAAAAAACATTAAAAAAATTTCATTAACTTCATATTTTTTATAGTAATCTCCTCTGTACACCTGAACCCACAGTCTGCAGCCTTAAGTCTCTTCAGCCACAATCTCTGTAGCTGTGAATGAATTTCTGCACTTCATCTGGATTCTATGTATTTGTAATACACAAGGAGAACAAAAGACTTTACTAAAAAAGATGATAACAAATATTAATGTCATTTCTCATGGGTGTTTATTTAAAATAACAAATATCACAAATCAGAAAATAACATGGACATATTTGGGGTCCCTGAAATGATGACGATCAGTACAACACAGCGATCAAATTACTGGGGTTAAAGGGAACCTGCCACCCCCTTTAGGCATTTTAAACTGTGCCCACCAAATTAACATATGTAAAAGGATGTTCTAGTAATGTCTTGACTCCTCAGACCCTGGCTATGAATGGTGGATTTCTTGGATCTAAAATAACCTATCTGAAAACAAGATCAGTACCAGTACCAGTACCCAGTACCAGTACCATCAGTGGCAAATACACAGCTCTCAGGACCCACAGCCATCAGGGGAGTGTACAGGGAGTCAGGGGCCCCATTTTAGGGGAAATACAACAACTCCAGTGCCAGGGGCCTCTGTCAGGGGCAAATACACAGTACTCAATCAGGGGCAGCGCATAGGGTTCCGGGGAACCCTATCAGTGCAAATAACAGCTCTCAGGGGCCAATCAGCCATCAGGGGGAGTGTACAGGGAGTCGGGGGTCCCCTTTTAGGGGAAATACACAACTCCCAGTGTCCAGGGGCCATCTGTCAGGGGTCAAATACACAGGTCACTCATTCAGGGGGAGCGCACAGGGTTCGGGGGACCTATCAGAGTCAAATACCAGCCTCTCAGGGGCCAACAGCCATCAGGGGGAGTGTACAGGAGTTCGGGGGACCCTTTTAGGGGAAAATACACAACTCCCAGTGGCCAGGCCTCTGTCAGGGGCAAATACACAGTCCTATAATCAGGGACCATAGGGTTCTCAGGGGACCCTATCATGGCAAATACACAGCTCTCAGGGACCAACAGCCATCAGGGGAGTGTAACAGGAGTCGGGGCCCCTTTAGGGAAAATACACAATCCAATGGGCCAGGGCCTCTGTCAGGGCAAATACACAGGTCATCATATCAGGGGAGGAAAGGTGGGGGGACCCTTAGTGGCAAATACACAGCTACTCAGGGCCACAGCCATCAGGGGAGATGTAACAGGAGTCGGGGCCCTTTTAGGGGAAAATACACAACCTCCCAGGGCCAGGGCCTCGTATCCAGCAGGCATGGCAGGAATAGGTCACCAGTGCTCAGGGAATACTCCATAGGGGTACATCAGGGGACCTATCAGGGCAATAGACAGCTCATCAGGAGTGCCTCAGGCACATCAGGGGCAGGATCGTGAACCCAAAGGAAATAAAACGTGGCAGCCACAGTAAATACAGTCACCATGGCAGAATTCAGTCCCTACTGGCAGCCAGCTCAGTTGCCCCACATCCATCAGGAGGATCGCACAGGGTGACCAGGGGCCTCTGTCAGTGGCAATTACACAACTACACTATAGGGGCCCACAGCTCATGAGCAGTGAAATATACTACGATATAAATTTAATCACATCAGAAACATACTAAAAAGCAATTTCTATATTGCAGCCACAGGATATGTAATTAACCAACAGCTCACACTCATTGCTGGAGATAGGGCTCGGTCGGGATTCGAACCTGGGTCCTATGCATGGCAGTCCGTGACTTTACCATAGGCCCGCTCACACTGCTGTCACTGTGGTGTAGTGGTTATCTTGCTTAATGCACTTGTATGAACTTATATCTAAGAATTTTTTCCCTCATAATACTAAGAAATAAAAAAACATAAAAATTTCATAACTTCATATTTTATAGTAATTCTCTTACACTGACCACAGCTCAGCTTAATCTCAGCCACTCTGTACTGTATGAATTTTCATCTTGGATTTGTATTTGTATACACAGAGAACAAAAGCTTTACTAAAAAAGAGATAACAAATATTAATGTCATTTCTCATGGGTGTTTATTTAAATAACAAATATCACAAATCAAAATAACATGGACATATTGGGGTCCTGAAATGATGACGATCAGTACAACACAGCGATCAAATACTGGGGTTAAAGGGAACCTGCCACCCCTTTAGCATTTTAAACTGTGCCCACCAAATAAACATAATGTAAATGGGGTTCTAGTAATGTCTTGACTCCTCAACCCTGGCTATGATGGTGGATTTCTTGGATCTTAAAATAACCTTATCTGAAAACAAGATCAGTACCAGTACCAGTACCGTACCATACCCTATCAGTGGCAAATACACAGCTCTCAGGACCACAGCCATCAGGGAGTGTACAGGGAGTCGGGGCCCTTTTAGGGGAAAATACACAACTCCCAGTGGCCAGGGGCCTCTGTCAGGGCAAATACACAGGTCACTCATATCAGGGGGAGCGCATAGGGTTCCGGGGACCCTATCAGTGGCAAACACAGCCTCAGGGGCCAACAGCCATCAGGGGAGTGTACAGGGAGTGGGGGGCCTTAGGGGAAAATACACAATCCCAGTGCCAGGGGCCTCTGTCAGGGGCAAATACACAGGTCAAACATATCAGGGAGCCATAGGTTCCGGGGGACCCTATCAGTGGCAAATACACAGTCTCAGGGCCAACAGCCATCAGGGGAGTGTACAGGGAGTCGGGGGCCCTTTTAGGAAATACACAACTCCCAGTGGCCAGGGGCCTCTGTCAGGGGCAAAACACAGGTCACTCATATCAGGGAGCGCATAGGTTCGGGGGACCCTATCAGTGGCAATACACAGCTCTCAGGGCAACAGCCATCAGGGGAGTGTACAGGGAGTCGGGGCCCTTTTAGGGGAAAATACACAACTCCCAGTGGCCAGGGGCCTCTGTCAGGGGCAAATACAGGTCACTCATATCAGGGGGAGCGCACAGGGTTGCGGGGGACCCTATCATGCAATACACAGCTCTCAGGGGCCAACAGCCATCAGGGGGAGTGTACAGGGAGTCGGGCCCCTTTTAGGGAAAATCACAACCCCAGTGGCCAGGGGCCTCTGTCAGGCAAATACACAGGTCACTCATATCAGGGGAGCCATAGGTTCGGGGGACCCTATCAGTGGCAAATACACAGCACCAGTTGCCAACCTCAGGGGAGGCACGGGTGCGGCCTTAGGGGAATACCACTCCTCAGCCTCGTAGGCAAATAACAGTCACTAATCGCGAGCGATAGGTCCGGGGACTATCAGTGGCAATACACAACCAGCCACTCATGGAGGCACAGGACCGCCAATACACATACAAGATAGGGATAAACTTAGATAAGAAAAAATTAAAAAGCAGTGATCATTCGCCACAGGATATGTGAATTAACACAGCTCACACTCCATTGGCTGGAGATAGGGCTCGGTCGGGATTCGAACCTGGGTCCTATGCAGGCAGTCCGTGACTTTACCAGTAGCCCCGCTCACACTGCTGTCAGTGTGGTGTATGTGGTTATCTTGACTTACAATGCACTTGTATGAAACTTATATGCTAGAAGAGATTTTTTTTTCCCTCATGAAACTACTAAGAAATAATAAAAAAACATTAAACAATTTCATTAACTTCATATTTTTATAGTAATCTCCTCTGTACACCTGAACCCACAGTCTGCAGCCTTAAGTCTCTTCAGCCACAATCTCTGTAGTGTGAATGAATTTCTGCACTCATCTGATTCTATGTATTTGTAATACACAAGGAGAACAAAAGCTTTACTAAAAAAGATGATAACAAATATTAATGTCATTTCTCATGGGTGTTTATTTAAAATAACAAATATCACAAATCAGAAAATAACATGGACATATTTGGGGTCCCTGAAATGATGACGATCAGTACAACACAGCGATCAAATTACTGGGGTTAAAGGGAACCTGCCACCCCCTTTAGGCATTTTAAACTGTGCCCACCAAATTAAACATAATGTAAATGGGGTTCTAGTAATGTCTTGACTCCTCAGACCCTGGCTATGATGGTGGATTTCTTGGATCTTAAAATAACCTTATCTGAAAACAAGATCAGTACCAGTACCAGTACCAGTACCCGTACCAGTACCCTATCAGTGGCAAATACACAGCTCTCAGGGACCCACAGCCATCATGGGGAGTGTACAGGGAGTCGGGGGCCCCTTTTAGGGGAAAATACACAACTCCCAGTGGCCAGGGGCCTCTGTCAGGGGCAAATACACAGGTCACTCATATCAGGGGGAGCGCATAGGGTTCCGGGGGACCCTATCAGTGGCAAATACACAGCTCTCAGGGGCCAACAGCCATCAGGGGGAGTGTACAGGGAGTCGGGGGCCCCTTTTAGGGGAAAATACACAACTCCCAGTGGCCAGGGGCCTCTGTCAGGGGCAAATACACAGGTCACTCATATCAGGGGGAGCGCATAGGGTTCCGGGGGACCCTATCAGTGGCAAATACACAGCTCTCAGGACCAACAGCCATCAGGGGGAGTGTACAGGGAGTCGGGGGCCCCTTTTAGGGGAAAATACACAACTCCCAGTGGCCAGGGGCCTCTGTCAGGGGCAAATACACAGGTCACTCATATCAGGGGGAGCGCACAGGGTTGCGGGGGACCCTATCAGTGGCAAATACACAGCTCTCAGGGGCCAACAGCCATCAGGGGGAGTGTACAGGGAGTCGGGGGCCCCTTTTAGGGGAAAATACACAACTCCCAGTGGCCAGGGGCCTCTGTCAGGGGCAAATACACAGGTCACTCATATCAGGGGGAGCGCATAGGGTTCCGGGGGACCCTATCAGTGGCAAATACACAGCTCTCAGGGACCAACAGCCATCAGGGGGAGTGTACAGGGAGTCGGGGGCCCCTTTTAGGGGAAAAAAGAGAATTTTGTTTACTTACCGTAAATTCTTTTTTCTTGAATCATTAATGGGAGACCCAGACAATGGGGTTTAGGCAGTCTGCCCTCCGGAGGCCACACTAGGTACTACAAGTTTTTTGTAGTCTCCGCCCCTCCGCCTATAAACCCCCACTGCAGGAGCAGATCCTCAGTTTAGTTCACAAGCTGCGAGGAGGCAACCCACACCACAACTCTAGGCATGGCTGCGAACAATGCTAGCCAAAAAAGCCTGAGCCAACAAGGTCCAAAAACACAACAAAACGTCCAACGGGACAACTGGGTGGGTGCTGGGTCTCCCATTAATGATTCAAGAAAAAAGAATTTACGGTAAGTAAACAAAATTCTCTTTTTTCTGATCATCATAATGGGAGACCCAGACAATGGGGATGTCCTAAAGCAACACCCCAGGGCGGGAAAAGAGTTCCTTTGAGACGGTTGATGTGCGGGGCACCTCAAAGGTGAGCCACCGCCGCCTGTAGGACCCGCCTGCCCAAACTCGCATCCGCAGAGGCATGGGCATGTACCATATAATGTTTGGTAAACGTATGGAGGCTAGACCAAGTGGCTGCCTGGCAAACTTGTTGAGCCGAAGCCCTGTGCCGCAGAGCCCAAGAGGCACCAACGGCTCTGGTAGAGTGAGCCTTCAATCCCACCGGGAGAGGCATACCAGAAGAACGGTAAGCTTCCAGAATAGGAGCTTTGATCCACCGCGCCAAAGTAGATTTTGAGGCCGGGGAACCCCTACGGCGACCAGCCGTAAGGACAAACAGAGAGTCCGAGGTGCGTACCGACGCAGTACGAGACACATAAACCCTGATAGCCCTCACCAGGTCCAGAGTGTGTAACTCCTTCTCACTCCTGTGAGTCGGGTTAGGGCAAAAAGAAGGGAGAACAATCTCCTGATTAATATGAAAAGGTGACACCACCTTAGGCAAAAATTCTGGCCTCGTGCGCAACACCACCTTATCCTGATGAACCACCAGGAATGGAGACTTGCACGAGAGCGCTGCCAGTTCCGAGATCCTCCTGAGCGATGTAATGGCCACCAAAAACGCCACTTTCTGGGAAAGATGGACCAGAGAAACATCCCGCAAAGGCTCAAAAGGAGGCTTCTGCAAGGCCGCCAGGACCACATTGAGGTCCCAAGGATCAAGAGGACGTTTGTACGGTGGAATCACCCGGCTAACCCCCTGCAGAAACCTACGGACCGTCGGTATCTTAGCCAAACGCTTGTCGAACAGCACCGACAGTGCCGACACTTGTCCCTTCAGAGAACTGAGGGACAATCCCATGTCCATTCCTGACTGAAGGAATGAAAGCAACGTTGGGAGACGGAAAGGCCACGCCTTCCGGCCAACAGAAGCACACCAGGAAAAGTAAACTTTCCAAGTTCTGTGGTAGATTTTTAACGAGGTAGGCCGTCTGGCCCTGGTTAAAGTGGAGACAACCGAGGGAGAAAAACCTCTGGAAGTCAAGAGCCAGGACTCAAGGGCCACACAGTCAACTTGAGGGCCGCGGAATTGAGATGGAAGAACGGCCCCTGAGACAGAAGATCTTGTCTGTCTGGCAGCCTCCACGGTTCCCCGTCTGCGAGCCACCACAGGTCCGGATACCACGACCTCCTGGGCCAATCCGGAGCCACTAGAATGGCTCTGCGACATTCCGTCCTGATCTTGCGCAGGACTCTGGGAATCAACGCCAACGGCGGGAAAACATACGGAAGATGGAACCTGGACCAATCCTGGACCAGAGCATCCGCTCCCAGAGCCTGAGGATCCCATGAACGCGCCATGAACTGCGGAACTTGATGATTGAGGCGAGACGCCATCAGATCCACATCTGGAGTTCCCCACCGTCGACAGATGGACTGGAAGACGTCCGGGTGTAGAGACCACTCTCCGGCGTCCATGCCTTGCCGGCTCAGGTAGTCGGCTTCCCAATTGTCCACTCCTGGGATGTGGACGGCCGAGATCATGGAATCGTTGTCCTCCACCCATAACAGGATGCGGTGGACTTCGGCGAGGGCCTGGGCGCTTCGAGTCCCGCCCTGATGGTTTACGTAGGCGACGGCTGTCGCGTTGTCCGTCTGAATTCGTATGGGTTTCCCTGCCAGAAAACGGTGGAAAGCCAGAAGAGCCAGGTAAATCGCTCTGATTTCCAGGACATTGATTTGCAGAGCGGACTCTGACACCGTCCAGAGACCCTGGGCCCTGTGGTGCAGGAACACCGCGTCCCAGCCTGTGAGGCTGGCATCCGTGGTCACTATCAACCACGAAGGCTGAAGGAAGGACCGACCCCGCGCCAAGTGATGGGGTTGCAGCCACCAATGAAGGGATTCCTTGGTCCGAGGAGAGAGAGACACCACTCTGTCCAGAGATGACGACCTCTTGTTCCACTTGTGGAGAATTTCCATCTGCAAAGGGCGGAGATGAAACTGCGCAAAAGGCACCGCTTCCATTGCCGCCACCATGCACCCCAGCAGCTTCATTAAGCCCCTCAGAGAGGATTGTGGCGAATGAAGAAGGGTGCGAACTGCCGACTGGATGGAGGTCTGTTTCTTGCTGGGTAGTAACACCAGCGCCGGGGCTGTGTGAAAATCCATGCCCAGATAAGTCAACGACTGGGTTGGCACCAGTGCGGATTTCGGGCGATTCAGAATCCAGCCAAACTGTTCCAGAGCCTTGAGGGTCGCATCCAGGCTCCCCTGACACAACTCCTGCGACTGGGCCTTGATCAGCAGATCGTCCAGGTAAGGTATCACGGCATGACCCTGAGCATGTAGGGTAGCCACCATTGCCGTCATCACCTTCGTGAAGACCCGCGGGGCCGAGGCCAGACCGAACGGTAATGCTACAAATTGGAAGTGTTCTTCCCCCACCGCAAACCTGAGCCAGCGTTGGTGTGCTGGCGCAATGGGTACGTGCAGGTAGGCATCCTTGATGTCCACGGACGCCAGGAAGTCTCCCTGAGACATGGCAGCAATCACCGAGCGCAGAGACTCCATGCGAAACTTCCGCACTTGCACATGTTGGTTGAACAATTTCAGATCCAGCACTGGGCGAAACGAACCGTCCTTCTTTGGGACTATGAAGAGGTTGGAGTAGAACCCTCTGAAACGTTCCCCAGATGGCACTGGAATCACAACTCCGTCCCTCTGAAGACCAATCAGGACTTGGTGAAAAGCCTGCGCCTTCTCCGGTGACGGGGAGGAAAGAAAGAAACGGTTTGGAGGAAATGACTTCAGCTCGATCCTGTAGCCCCGAGAGATAATGTCTCTCACCCACCGGTCTTGAACATGGAGATGCCATACGTCCTGAAACCGGGCCAGGCGGCCTCCGACCGGTGGGGTGGCAGGAGTTGGGAGCGAGTCATGTAGAGGACACCTTGGGGGCAGCCGCTGCCGCGGCGGCCGTCGGCTTTTTCTGGCGAGTCTTGTTATGCCAGGGACCAGAGGGTTTACCTCCTTTGTCCGATCGCGTGGACGAGTTAGAAGGTTGCGAGCCGGGACGAAAGGACCGCTGCCTGGGAGTCCATTTATGAGACCTCTGCGGCTTGGGTTTGTTCTGAGGGATCTTCTTCTCAGCAAACTCCTTAATCCTCTTATCCAGCTCGTCCCCAAAAAGTCTGTCGCCCGAAAAAGGCATGACTTGTAAAATCCTCTTGGACACCTTATCCGAGTCCCAGAGGCGCATCCACAGTAATCTGCGTAAGACCACCGCATTCGCAGAGGCCACGGCCGTCCGATTAGCTGTTTCAAAGGCAGCTGATCTGGCGTAGTCAGCGTAGGCCTTAGCCTTATTGGCAAGAGCCGTCACCTCCGGGTCAGACCCCGGGATATCGGTGATCCCCTCCAGACACGCAGTAATGGCCTGTAACGTCCAAACCATAGAAAAGTTTGGGGCAAAAGAAGACCCCACAGCCTCATATATAGACTTAGCATATGACTCGCATTGCTTGTCGATAGGATCCTTCAGAGAGGAACTATCCTCTGCTGAAAAAAGAGAATGAGCCGCTACTCTAGTCATGGAAGCGTCCACCCTAGGTGAGCGCGACCATTCCTCCAGAACCTCCTTAGGAAAAGGATAACGTGAATCCTTAGTCTTCCTAACAAAACGTCTTTCAGGATGCTCCCTTGGCGTCCTGACCACTCTCCAAAAATTGGAATGGTCAGTGAACAGACCACGCGACTGACCTAATGGCGGCAGCCACTGGAAAGATTCCTTCCGCGGTCTCTCCACCACCGCAGCCGGGGGGACGAGCCCCAGGGTTTCGTTAATGGAGGAAATCAAGTCCTCCACACCGTCCCCCGGACCCTCTGAAAAAGCCGTGTGGTGCCGGGGCTCAGGGCCAGGGTCTCCACCCTCATCATCACTATTAGATGGATGTTCCTCATCAGAGGAACGATGTTCACCATCCTCAGGGTCATCCTCCCAGCGAGGTCTCTTGTGAGAACCCTCACTCAGCCGGGGTTCAGACCCAAGTGCCCCTGCCTGGGGGGCTGAATCAGACAGCCTCCTTAGTATAGCCTCTAAGGATTGCGACATGGAAGACATTCGGGACACTACAGTATCATTAAACGACTTCTGAACATCCCATGGCCCAGCTTCCCCCTGAACCTCAGGGGAGAGCAGTGGTGCTGCAGCTGCAGAGGCAGAAACACTGGGACCAGGCCCAGTGAGACCGCAAGCTGCACAGGCACTATCCCCATCTACCTGTCCCATGCACTGTTTGCATGCCTTGGACCTTGCGGCGGGAGTCCTCTGTCCAGCCGTAGACATACTGGCGCCGCCCCGGGCAGTAAGGGTTAACACCAGGCACCCCGCGGAATACCGATCAGGGAAGCGGTGAATCAAAGCGGGACGTGTGCGACCTCCTCGGGCAAACTGCAGCTTCTCCCCGGAGCGCGATGTGCACGCCACCAATCCTCACAGGAATGAGGAGAAAATGGCCGACGCGCCACTAATGAGTGGGCGCGGCTAAGCAGAAGCCCGAGGAGACCGATAACACATAGGCCGCAAGGAGCGTGACGTCACCGCCAGAGGGGGACGTGCTCAGGAGCCGCACACAGGGAGAAAAAAGGCGCCAGAACCATCAGTAATGGCGGCCACACTGTGTAACGCGGCTGACAATAAGAGGATCCCTTCAGGAAGGGGTCTCCTCCCAGAACCGCATGTCCCTAGGGAACCGAGGTTCTCCATACATGGCCAAACAATAAATACATTCACCATGTCCCCCCAGGCCCACATAAAGGAGATACAGAGTACCTTCACCCAGTGGGTCCACGTCCAGCACCGGTCCAACGGGCAGGGGACGGGGGGTTCAGGTTCCGGTCCGCGTGATACGCTTCCATGGAGAGGCCGCAGACCGGAACGGAGCTGTGCAAGGCTCCAGGGCTCCCACCCCACCAGAGCGCTTCAGAAGTGAGTAGTGGGGGAGCACGGCATAGTACCAGGCCAGACAATAAAGTCCTTGTCCAGGCCCGAGGGCTATGGACCAAGGTACCTCTACCTGTATGCACCCAAAGGTGGACAGGGAGTATGCCGGGGATCCCCACGGCAGGGATCCACTTGTCTTCATTGCATCACAACATCTTCACAAATAAATCTCCTGTGACTGCAAGTCATAGGTGTGATCTCCGAGCACACTGAAGTAAAACTGAGGATCTGCTCCTGCAGTGGGGGTTTATAGGCGGAGGGGCGGAGACTACAAAAAACTTGTAGTACCTAGTGTGGCCTCCGGAGGGCAGACTGCCTAAACCCCATTGTCTGGGTCTCCCATTATGATGATCAGAAAATACACAACTCCCAGTGGCCAGGGGCCTCTGTCAGGGGCAAATACATAGGTCACTCATATCAGGGGGAGCGCACAGGGTTGCGGGGGACCCCATCAGTGGCAAATACACAGCTCTCAGGGGCCAACAGCCATCAGGGGGAGTGTACAGGGAGTCGGGGGCCCCTTTTAGGGGAAAATACACAACTCCCAGTGGCCAGGGGCCTCTGTCAGTGGCAAATACACAGCTCGCAGGGGCCCACAGCCATGAGCAGTGAATAAATCTTAGATAAAATGAAAAAATTAAAAAGCAGTGATCATTGCGCCACAGGATATGTGAATTAACCACAGCTCACACTCCATTGGCTGGAGATAGGGCTCGGTCGGGATTCGAACCTGGGTCCTATGCATGGCAGTCCGTGACTTTACCAGTAGGCCCCGCTCACACTGCTGTCAGCTGTGGTGTATGTGGTTATCTTGACCTTACAATGCACTTGTATGAAACTTATATGCTAGAAGAAGATTTTTTTTTTCCCCTCATGAAACTACTAAAGAAATAATAAAAAAAAAACATTAAACAAATTTCATTAACTTCATATTTTTTATAGTAATCTCCTCTGTACACCTGAACCCACAGTCTGCAGCCTTAAGTCTCTTCAGCCACAATCTCTGTAGCTGTGAATGAATTTCTGCACTTCATCTGGATTCTATGTATTGTAATACACAAGGAGAACAAAAGGCTTTACTAAAAAAGATGATAACAAATATTAATGTCATTTCTCATGGGTGTTTATTTAAAATAACAAATATCACAAATCAGAAAATAACATGGACATATTTGGGGTCCCTGAAATGATGACGATCAGTACAACACAGCGATCAAATTACTGGGGTTAAAGGGAACCTGCCACCCCTTTAGGCATTTTAAACTGTGCCCACCAAATGAAAATACAAATGCAAATGTGGTCAGTGAATGTCTTGACTCTCAGACTGGCTAATGGTGATTCTTGATCTAACATACCTATCTGAAAACAAGAGTCGAGTACAGTACAGTACCCGTACCGGACCCTATCAGTGGCAAATACACAGCTCTCAGGGCCAACAGCCATCAGGGGGAGTGTACAGGGAGTCGGGGCCCCTTTTAGGGGAAAATACACAACTCCCAGTGGCCAGGGGCCTCTGTCAGGGGCAAATACACAGGTCACTCATATCAGGGGGAGCGTCAAGGGTTCGGGGGACCCTATCAGTGGCAAATACACAGCTCTCAGGGGCCAACAGCCATCAGGGGGAGTGTACAGGGAGTCGGGGCCCCTTTTAGGGGAAAATACACAACTCCCAGTGGCCAGGGGCCTCTGTCAGGGGCAAATACACAGGTCACTCATATCAGGGGGAGCGCACAGGGTTGCGGGGGACCCTATCAGTGGCAAATACACAGCTCTCAGGGCCAACAGCCATCAGGGGGAGTGTACAGGGATCGGGGGCCCTTTTAGGGAAAATACACAACCTCCCAGTGCCATGGGGCCTCTTTTCAAAAGGCAAATAACAGGTCACTCATATCAGGGAGCGCATAGGTTCCGGGGACCTATCAGTGGCAAATTACACAGCACCAGTTGCCCACATCCATCAGGGGACGCACAGGGTGCCAGGGCCTCTGTCAGTGGCAAATACACAGCTCGCAGGGGCCCACAGCCATGAGCAGTGAATAATCTTAGATAAAATGAAAAATTAAAAAGCAGTGATCATTGCGCCACAGGATATGTGAATTAACCACAGCTCACACTCCATTGGCTGGAGATAGGGCTCGTCGGGATTCGAACCTGGGTCTATGCATGCAGTCCGTGACTTTACAGTAGGCCCGCTCACACTGCTGTCAGCTGTGTGTATGTGGTTATCTTGACCTTACAATGCACTTGTATGAAACTTATATGCTAGAAGAAGATTATTTTTTCCTCATGAAACTACTAAAGAAATAATAAAAAAAAAACTTAAACAAATTTCATTAACTTCATATTTTTTATAGTAATCTCCTCTGTACACCTGAACCCACAGTCTGCAGCCTTAAGTCTCTTCAGCCACAATCTCTGTAGCTGTGAATGAATTTCTGCACTTCATCTGGATTCTATGTATTTGTAATACACAAGGAGAACAAAAGGCTTTACTAAAAAAGATGATAACAAATATTAATGTCATTTCTCATGGGTGTTTATTTAAAATAACAAATATCACAAATCAGAAAATAACATGGACATATTTGGGGTCCCTGAAATGATGACGATCAGTACAACACAGCGATCAAATTACTGGGGTTAAAGGGAACCTGCCACCCCCTTTAGGCATTTTAAACTGTGCCCACCAAATTAAACATAATGTAAATGGGGTTCTAGTAATGTCTTGACTCCTCAGACCCTGGCTATGATGGTGGATTTCTTTGATCTTAAAATAACCTTATCTGAAAACAAGATCAGTACCAGTACCAGTACCCGTACCAGTACCCTATCAGTGGCAAATACACAGCTCTCAGGGGCCAACAGCCATCAGGGGGAGTGTACAGGGAGTCGGGGACCCCTTTTAGGGAAAAATACACAACTCCCAGTGGCCAGGGGCCTCTGTCAGGGGCAAATACACAGGTCACTCATATCAGGGGGAGCGCATAGGGTTCCGGGGGACCCTATCAGTGGCAAATACACAGCTCTCTCAGGGGCCAACAGCCATCAGGGGGAGTGTACAGGGAGTCGGGCGCCCCTTTTAGGGGAAAATACACAACTCCCAGTGGCCAGGGGCCTCTGTCAGGGGCAAATACACAGGTCACTCATATCAGGGGGAGCGCACAGGGTTGCGGGGGACCCTATCAGTGGCAAATACACAGCTCTCAGGGGCCAAAGCCATCAGGGGGAGGTATAGGGAGTCGGGGGCCCCTTTTAGGGGAAAATACACAACTCCCAGTGGCCAGGGGCCTCTGTCAGGGGCAAATACACAGGTCATCATATCAGGGCGAGCGCATAGGGTTCCGGGGGACCCTATCAGTGGCAAATACACAGCACCCAGTTGCCCACATCCATCAGGGGAGCGCACAGGGTGCCAGGGGCCTCTGTCAGTGGCAAATACACAGCTCGCAGGGGCCCACAGCCATGAGCAGTGAATAAATCTTAGATAAAATGAAAAATTAAAAAGCAGTGATCATTGCGCCACAGGATATGTGAATTAACCACAGCTCACACTTCATTGGCTGAAGATAGGGCTCGGTCGGGATTCGAACTGGGTCCTATGCATGGCAGTCCGTGACTTTACCAGTAGGCCCCGCTCACACTGCTGTCAGCTGTGGTGTATGTGGTTATCTTGAACCTTACAATGCACTTGTATGAAAACTTATATGCTAGAAGAAGATTTTTTTTTTCCCCCTCATGAAACTACTAAGAAATAATAAAAAAAAACATTAAAAAAATTTCATTAACTTCATATTTTTTATAGTAATCTCCTCTGTACACCTGAACCCACAGTCTGCAGCCTTAAGTCTCTTCAGCCACAATCTCTGTAGCTGTGAATGAATTTCTGCACTTCATCTGTATTCTATGTATTTGTAATACACAAGGAGAACAAAAGACTTTACTAAAAAAGATGATAACAAATATTAATGTCATTTCTCATGGGTGTTTATTTAAAATAACAAATATCACAAATCAGAAAATAACATGGACATATTTGGGGTCCCTGAAATGATGACGATCAGTACAACACAGCGATCAAATTACTGGGGTTAAAGGGAACCTGCCACCCCCTTTAGGCATTTTAAACTGTGCCCACCAAATTAAACATAATGTAAATGGGGTTCTAGTAATGTCTTGACTCCTCAGACCCTGGCTATGATGGTGGATTTCTTGGATCTTAAAATAACCTTATCTGAAAACAAGATCAGTACCAGTACCAGTACCCGTACCAGTACCCTATCAGTGGCAAATACACAGCTCTCAGGGACCCACAGCCATCATGGGGAGTGTACAGGGAGTCGGGAGCCCTTTTAGGGGAAAATACACAACTCCCAGTGGCCAGGGGCCTCTGTCAGGGGCAAATACACAGGTCACTCATATCAGGGGGAGCGCACAGGGTTGCGGGGGACCCTATCAGTGGCAAATACACAGTTCTCAGGGGCCAACAGCCATCAGGGGGAGTGTACAGGGAGTCGGGGGCCCCTTTTAGGGGAAAATACACAACTCCCAGTGGCCAGGGGCCTCTGTCAGGGGCAAATACACAGGTCACTCATATCAGGGGAGCGCACAGGGTTGCGGGGGACCCTATCAGTGGCAAATACACAGCTCTCAGGGGCCAACAGCCATCAGGGGGAGTGTACAGGGAGTCGGGGACCCCTTTTAGGGGAAAATACACAACTCCCAGTGGCCAGGGGCCTCTGTCAGGGGCAAATACACAGGTCACTCATATCAGGGGGAGCGCATAGGGTTCCGGGGGACCCTATCAGTGGCAAATACACAGCTCTCAGGGGCCAACAGCCATCAGGGGGAGTGTACAGGGAGTCGGGGCCCCTTTTAGGGGAAAATACACAACTCCCAGTGGCCAGGGGCCTCTGTCAGGGGCAAATACACAGGTCACTCATATCAGGGGGAGCGCACAGGGTTGCGGGGGACCCTATCAGTGGCAAATACACAGCTCTCAGGGGCCAAGAGCCATCAGGGGGAGTGTATAGGGAGTCGGGGGCCCCTTTTAGGGAAAATACACAACTCCCAGTGGCCAGGGGCCTCTGTCAGGGCAAATACACAGGTCACTCATATCAGGGCGAGCGCATAGGGTTCCGGGGGACCCTATCAGTGGCAAATACACAGCACCCAGTTGCCCACATCCATCAGGGGAGCGCACAGGGTGCCAGGGGCCTCTGTCAGTGGCAAATACACAGCTCGCAGGGGCCCACAGCCATGAGCAGTGAATAAATCTTAGATAAAATGAAAAAATTAAAAAGCAGTGATCATTGCGCCACAGGATATGTGAATTAACCACAGCTCACACTTCATTGGCTGAAGATAGGGCTCGGTCGGGATTCGAACCTGGGTCCTATGCATGGCAGTCCGTGACTTTACCAGTAGGCCCCGCTCACACTGCTGTCAGCTGTGGTGTATGTGGTTATCTTGACCTTACAATGCACTTGTATGAAACTTATATGCTAGAAGAAGATTTTTTTTTTCCCCTCATGAAACTACTAAAGAAATAATAAAAAAAAACATTAAAAAATTTCATTAACTTCATATTTTTTATAGTAATCTCCTCTGTACACCTGAACCCACAGTCTGCAGCCTTAAGTCTCTTCAGCCACAATCTCTGTAGCTGTGAATGAATTTCTGCACTTCATCTGTATTCTATGTATTTGTAATACACAAGGAGAACAAAAGACTTTACTAAAAAGATGATAACAAATATTAATGTCATTTCTCATGGGTGTTTATTTAAAATAACAAATATCACAAATCAGAAAATAACATGGACATATTTGGGGTCCCTGAAATGATGACGATCAGTACAACACAGCGATCAAATTACTGGGGTTAAAGGGAACCTGCCACCCCCTTTAGGCATTTTAAACTGTGCCCACCAAATTAAACATAATGTAAATGGGGTTCTAGTAATGTCTTGACTCCTCAGACCCTGGCTATGATGGTGGATTTCTTGGATCTTAAAATAACCTTATCTGAAAACAAGATCAGTACCAGTACCAGTACCCGTACCAGTACCCTATCAGTGGCAAATACACAGCTCTCAGGGACCCACAGCCATCATGGGGAGTGTACAGGGAGTCGGGAGCCCTTTTAGGGGAAAATACACAACTCCCAGTGGCCAGGGGCCTCTGTCAGGGGCAAATACACAGGTCACTCATATCAGGGGAGCGCACAGGGTTGCGGGGGACCCTATCAGTGGCAAATACACAGTTCTCAGGGGCCAACAGCCATCAGGGGGAGTGTACAGGGAGTCGGGGGCCCCTTTTAGGGGAAAATACACAACTCCCAGTGGCCAGGGGCCTCTGTCAGGGGCAAATACACAGGTCACTCATATCAGGGGGAGCGCATAGGGTTCCGGGGGACCCTATCAGTGGCAAATACACAGCTCTCAGGGACCAACAGCCATCAGGGGGAGTGTACAGGGAGTCGGGGGCCCCTTTTAGGGGAAAATACACAACTCCCAGTGGCCAGGGGCCTCTGTCAGGGGCAAATACACAGGTCACTCATATCAGGGGGAGCGCACAGGGTTGCGGGGACCCTATCAGTGGCAAATACACAGCTCTCAGGGGCCAACAGCCATCAGGGGGAGTGTACAGGGAGTCGGGGGCCCCTTTTAGGGGAAAATACACAACTCCCAGTGGCCAGGGGCCTCTTTCAGGGGCAAATACACAGGTCACTCATATCAGGGGAGCGCATAGGGTTCCGGGGGACCCTATCAGTGGCAAATACACAGCACCCAGTTGCCCACATCCATCAGGGGAGCGCACAGGGTGCCAGGGGCCTCTGTCAGTGGCAAATACACAGCTCGCAGGGGCCCACAGCCATGAGCAGTGAATAAATCTTAGATAAAATGAAAAAATTAAAAAGCAGTGATCATTGCGCCACAGGATATGTGAATTAACCACAGCTCACACTCCATTGGCTGGAGATAGGGCTCGGTCGGGATTCGAACCTGGGTCCTATGCATGGCAGTCCGTGACTTTACCAGTAGGCCCCGCTCACACTGCTGTCAGCGGTGGTGTATGTGGTTATCTTGACCTTACAATGCACTTGTATGAAACTTATATGCTAGAAGAAGATTATTTTTTTCCCCTCATGAAACTACTAAAGAAATAATAAAAAAAAACACTTAAACAAATTTCATTAACTTCATATTTTTTATAGTAATCTCCTCTGTACACCTGAACCCACAGTCTGCAGCCTTAAGTCTCTTCAGCCACAATCTCTGTAGCTGTGAATGAATTTCTGCACTTCATCTGGATTCTATGTATTTGTAATACACAAGGAGAACAAAAGGCTTTACTAAAAAAGATGATAACAAATATTAATGTCATTTCTCATGGGTGTTTATTTAAAATAACAAATATCACAAATCAGAAAATAACATGGACATATTTGGGGTCCCTGAAATGATGACGATCAGTACAACACAGCGATCAAATTACTGGGGTTAAAGGGAACCTGCCACCCCCTTTAGGCATTTTAAACTGTGCCCACCAAATTAAACATAATGTAAATGGGGTTCTAGTAATGTCTTGACTCCTCAGACCCTGGCTATGATGGTGGATTTCTTGGATCTTAAAATAACCTTATCTGAAAACAAGATCAGTACCAGTACCAGTACCCGTACCAGTACCCTATCAGTGGCAAATACACAGCTCTCAGGGACCCACAGCCATCATGGGGAGTGTACAGGGAGTCGGGAGCCCTTTTAGGGGAAAATACACAACTCCCAGTGGCCAGGGGCCTCTGTCAGGGGCAAATACACAGGTCACTCATATCAGGGGGAGCGCACAGGGTTGCGGGGGACCCTATCAGTGGCAAATACACAGTTCTCAGGGGCCAACAGCCATCAGGGGGAGTGTACAGGGAGTCGGGGGCCCCTTTTAGGGGAAAATACACAACTCCCAGTGGCCAGGGGCCTCTGTCAGGGGCAAATACACAGGTCACTCATATCAGGGGGAGCGCATAGGGTTCCGGGGGACCCTATCAGTGGCAAATACACAGCTCTCAGGGCCAACAGCCATCAGGGGGAGTGTACAGGGAGTCGGGGGCCCCTTTTAGGGGAAAATACACAACTCCCAGTGGCCAGGGGCCTCTGTCAGGGGCAAATACACAGGTCACTCATATCAGGGGAGCGCAAGGGTTGCGGGGGACCCTATCAGTGGCAAATACACAGCTCTCAGGGCCAACAGCCATCAGGGGGAGTGTACAGGGAGTCGGGGGCCCTTTTAGGGGAAAATACACAACTCCCAGTGGCCAGGGGCCTCTTTCAGGGGCAAATACACAGGTCACTCATATCAGGGGGAGCGCATAGGGTTCCGGGGGACCCTATCAGTGGCAAATACACAGCTCCAGTTGCCCACATCCATCAGGGGAGCGACAGGGGTCAGGGGGCCTCTGTCAGTGGAAATACACAAACTCGCAGGGCACGCAGGCAGTGAATAATCTTAGATAAAATGAAAAAATAAAAGCAGTGATCATTGGCCACAGGATATGTGAATTAACCACAGCTCACACTCCATTGGCTGGAGATAGGGCTCGGTCGGGATCGAACCTGGGGTCCTATGCATGGCAGTCCGTGACTTTACCAGTAGGCCCCGCTCACACTGCTGTCAGCGGTGTGGTGTATGTGGTTATCTTGACCTTACAATGCACTTGTATGAAACTTATATGCTAGAAGAAGATTATTTTTTTCCCCTCATGAAACTACTAAAGAAATAATAAAAAAAAACATTAAACAAATTTCATTAACTTCATATTTTTTATAGTAATCTCCTCTGTACACCTGAACCCACAGTCTGCAGCCTTAAGTCTCTTCAGCCACAATCTCTGTAGCTGTGAATGAATTTCTGCACTTCATCTGGATTCTATGTATTTGTAATACACAAGGAGAACAAAAGGCTTACTAAAAAAAGATGATAACAAATATTAATGTCATTTCTCATGGGTGTTTATTAAAATAACAAATATCACAAATCAGAAAATAACATGGACATATTTGGGGTCCCTGAAATGATGACGATCAGTACAACACAGCGATCAAATTACTGGGGTTAAAGGGAACCTGCCACCCCCTTTAGGCATTTTAAACTGTGCCCACCAAATTAAACATAATGTAAATGGGGTTCTAGTAATGTCTTGACTCCTCAGACCCTGGCTATGATGGTGGATTTCTTGGATCTTAAAATAACCTTATCTGAAAACAAGATCAGTACCAGTACCAGTACCCGTACCAGTACCCTATCAGTGGCAAATACACAGCTCTCAGGGACCCACAGCCATCATGGGGAGTGTACAGGGAGTCGGGAGCCCTTTTAGGGGAAAATAAAACAACTCCAGTGGCCAGGGGCCTCTGTCAGGGGCAAATACACAGGTCACTCATATCAGGGGAGCGCACAGGGTTGCGGGGGACCCTATCAGTGGCAAATACACAGTTCTCAGGGGCCAACAGCCATCAGGGGGAGTGTACAGGGAGTCGGGGGCCCCTTTTAGGGGAAAATACACAACTCCCAGTGGCCAGGGGCCTCTGTCAGGGGCAAATACACAGGTCACTCATATCAGGGGGAGCGCACAGGGTTGCGGGGACCCTATCAGTGGCAAATACACAGCTCTCAGGGGCCAACAGCCATCAGGGGGAGTGTACAGGGAGTCGGGGGCCCCTTTTAGGGGAAAATACACAACTCCCAGTGGCCAGGGGCCTCTGTCAGGGGCAAATACACAGGTCACTCATATCAGGGGGAGCGCATAGGGTTCCGGGGGACCCTATCAGTGGCAAATACAAAGCTCTCAGGGACCAACAGCCATCAGGGGGAGTGTACAGGGAGTCGGGGGCCCCTTTTAGGGGAAAATACACAACTCCCAGTGGCCAGGGGCCTCTGTCAGGGGCAAATACACAGGTCACTCATATCAGGGGGAGCGCACAGGGTTGCGGGGGACCCTATCAGTGGCAAATACACAGCTCTCAGGGGCCAACAGCCATCAAGGGGAGTGTACAGGGAGTCGGGGGCCCCTTTTAGGGGAAAATACACAACTCCCAGTGGCCAGGGGCCTCTGTCAGGGGCAAATACACAGGTCACTCATATCAGGGGGAGCTCATAGGGTTCCGGGGGACCCTATCAGTGGCAAATACACAGCACCCAGTTGCCAACATCCATCAGGGGAGCGCACAGGGTGCCAGGGGCCCCTTTTAGGGGAAAATACACAACTCCCAGTGGCCAGGGGCCTCTGTCAGGGGCAAATACACAGGTCACTCATATCAGGGCGAGCGCATAGGGTTCCGGGGGACCCTATCAGTGGCAAATACACAGCACCCAGTTGCCCACATCCATCAGGGGAGCGCACAGGGTGCCAGGGGCCTCTGTCAGTGGCAAATACACAGCTCGCAGGGGCCCACAGCCATGAGCAGTGAATAAATCTTAGATAAAATTAAAAAATTAAAAAGCAGTGATCATTGTGCCACAGGATATGTGAATTAACCACAGCTCACACTCCATTGGCTGGAGATAGGGCTCGGTCGGGATTCGAACCTGGGTCCTATGCATGGCAGTCCGTGACTTTACCAGTAGGCCCCGCTCACACTGCTGTCAGCTGTGGTGTATGTGGTTATCTTGACCTTACAATGCACTTGTATGAAACTTATATGCTAGAAGAAGATTTTTTTTTTCCCCTCATGAAACTACTAAAGAAATAATAAAAAAAAAACATTAAACAAATTTAATTAACTTCATATTTTTTATAGTAATCTCCTCTGTACACCTGAACCCACAGTCTGCAGCCTTAAGTCTCTTCAGCCACAATCTCTGTAGCTGTGAATGAATTTCTGCACTTCATCTGGATTCTATGTATTTGTAATACACAAGGAGAACAAAAGGCTTTACTAAAAAAGATGATAACAAATATTAATGTCATTTCTCATGGGTGTTTATTTAAAATAACAAATATCACAAATCAGAAAATAACATGGACATATTTGGGGTCCCTGAAATGATGACGATCAGTACAACACAGCGATCAAATTACTGGGGTTAAAGGGAACCTGCCACCCCCTTTAGGCATTTTAAACTGTGCCCACCAAATTAAACATAATGTAAATGGGGTTCTAGTAATGTCTTGACTCCTCAGACCCTGGCTATGATGGTGGATTTCTTGGATCTTAAAATAACCTTATCTGAAAACAAGATCAGTACCAGTACCAGTACCCGTACCAGTACCCTATCAGTGGCAAATACACAGCTCTCAGGACCCACAGCCATCATGGGGAGTGTACAGGGAGTCGGGAGCCCTTTTAGGGGAAAATACACAACTCCCAGTGGCCAGGGGCCTCTGTCAGGGGCAAATACACAGGTCACTCATATCAGGGGGAGCGCACAGGGTTCGGGGGACCCTATCAAGTGGAAAATACACATGGACATATTGGGTCCCTGAAAGTGCGATCGTACAAACAGCGTCAATTCATGGGGTAAGGACTGCACCTTTAGGCATTAACGGTGGCCCCATTTTGTAAGGGTAGAAATTACTGACTCCTCAGTGGCATGGGGACTCTGTCAGGACTTAAATAACCACGAAAATCAATCATATCAGTACCATACGTTCCGGTACCCTATCAGTGGCAAATACACAGCTCTCAGGGACCCACAGCCATCAGGGGAGTGTACAGGGAGTCGGGGAGCCCCTTTTAGGGGAAAATACACAACTCCCAGTGGCCAGGGGCCTCTGTCAGGGGCAAATACACAGGTCACTCATATCAGGGGAGCGCATAGGGTTCCGGGGGACCCTATCAGTGGCAAATACACAGCTCTCAGGGGCCAACAGCCATCAGGGGGAGTGTACAGGGAGTCGGGGGCCCCTTTTAGGGGAAAATACACAACTCCCAGTGGCCAGGGGCCTCTGTCAGGGGCAAATACACAGGTCACTCATATCAGGGGGAGCGCACAGGGTTGCGGGGGACCCTATCAGTGGCAAATACACAGCTCTCAGGGGCCAACAGCCATCAGGGGAGTGTACAGGGAGTCGGGGGCCCCTTTTAGGGGAAAATACACAACTCCCAGTGGCCAGGGGCCTCTGTCAGGGGCAAATACACAGGTCACTCATATCAGGGGGAGCGCATAGGGTTCCGGGGGACCCTATCAGTGGCAAATACACAGCTCTCAGGGACCAACAGCCATCAGGGGAGTGTACAGGGAGTCGGGGGCCCCTTTTAGGGGAAAATACACAACTCCCAGTGGCCAGGGGCCTCTGTCAGGGGCAAATACACAGGTCACTCATATCAGGGGGAGCGCACAGGGTTGCGGGGGACCCTATCAGTGGCAAATACACAGCTCTCAGGGGCCAACAGCCATCAGGGGAGTGTACAGGGAGTCGGGGGCCCCTTTTAGGGAAAATACACAACTCCCAGTGGCCAGGGGCCTCTGTCAGGGGCAAATACACAGGTCACTCATATCAGGGGGAGTCATAGGGTTCCGGGGGACCTATCAGTGGCAAATACACAGCACCAGTTGCCACATCCATCAGGGAGCGCACAGGGTGCCAGGGGCCCCTTTTAGGGGAAAATACACAACTCCAGTGGCCAGGGCCTCTGTAGGGGCAAATACACAGGTCACTCATATCAGGGCGAGCGCATAGGGTTCCGGGGGACCCTATCAGTGGCAAATACACAGCACCCAGTTGCCCACATCCATCAGGGGAGCGCACAGGGTGCCAGGGGCCTCTGTCAGTGGCAAATACACAGCTCGCAGGGCCCACAGCCATGAGCAGTGAATAAATCTTAGATAAAATTAAAAAATTAAAAAGCATGATCATTGTGCCACAGGATATGTGAATTAACCACAGCTCACACTCCATTGGCTGGAGATAGGGCTCGGTCGGATTCGAACCTGGGTCCTATGCATGGCAGTCCGTGACTTTACCAGTAGGCCCCGCTCACACTGCTGTCAGCTGTGGTGTATGTGGTTATCTTGACCTTACAATGCACTTGTATGAAACTTATATGCTAGAAGAAGATTTTTTTTTTTCCCCTCATGAAACTACTAAAGAAATAATAAAAAAAAAACATTAAACAAATTTAATTAACTTCATATTTTTTATAGTAATCTCCTCTGTACACCTGAACCCACAGTCTGCAGCCTTAAGTCTCTTCAGCCACAATCTCTGTAGCTGTGAATGAATTTCTGCACTTCATCTGGATTCTATGTATTTGTAATACACAAGGAGAACAAAAGGCTTTACTAAAAAAGATGATAACAAATATTAATGTAATTTCTCATGGGTGTTTATTTAAAATAACAAATATCACAAATCAGAAAATAACATGGACATATTTGGGGTCCCTGAAATGATGACGATCAGTACAACACAGCGATCAAATTACTGGGGTTAAAGGGAACCTGCCACCCCCTTTAGGCATTTTAAACTGTGCCCACCAAATTAAACATAATGTAAATGGGGTTCTAGTAATGTCTTGACTCCTCAGACCCTGGCTATGATGGTGGATTTCTTGGATCTTAAAATAACCTTATCTGAAAACAAGATCAGTACCAGTACCAGTACCCGTACCAGTACCCTATCAGTGGCAAATACACAGCTCTCAGGGGCCAACAGCCATCAGGGGGAGTGTACAGGGAGTCGGGGGCCCCTTTTAGGGGAAAATACACAACTCCCAGTGGCCAGGGGCCTCTGTCAGGGGCAAATACACAGGTCCCTCATATCAGGGGGAGCGCACAGGGTTGCGGGGGACCCTATCAGTGGCAAATACACAGCTCTCAGGGGCCAACAGCCATCAGGGGGAGTGTACAGGGAGTCGGGGGCCCCTTTTAGGGGAAAATACACAACTCCCAGTGGCCAGGGGCCTCTGTCAGGGGCAAATACACAGGTCACTCATATCAGGGCGAGCGCATAGGGTTCCGGGGGACCCTATCAGTGGCAAATACACAGCACCCAGTTGCCCACATCCATCAGGGGAGCGCACAGGGTGCCAGGGGCCTCTGTCAGTGGCAAATACACAGCTCGCAGGGGCCCACAGCCATGAGCAGTGAATAAATCTTAGATAAAATGAAAAAATTAAAAAGCAGTGATCATTGCGCCACAGGATATGTGAATTAACCACAGCTCACACTCCATTGGCTGGAGATAGGGCTCGGTCGGGATTCGAACCTGGGTCCTATGCATGGCAGTCCGTGACTTTACCAGTAGGCCCCGCTCACACTGCTGTCAGCTGTGGTGTATGTGGTTATCTTGACCTTACAATGCACTTGTATGAAACTTATATGCTAGAAGAAGATTTTTTTTTCCCCTCATGAAACTACTAAAGAAATAATAAAAAAAAAAGAGAATTTGTTTACGTACCGTAAATTCTTTTTTCTTTAATCATCAATGGGAGACCCAGACAATGGGGTTTAGGGCTCTGCCCTCCGGAGGTCACACTAGGTACTACAAGTTTGTAGACACCGCCTCCTCCGCTTATAAACCCCCACCGTAGGAGACATCCTCAGTTTAGTCCATAAGCTGCGAGGAGAAAATAAACCACACCCGAAACATCGGGAAGAATGCCGTGCACAGACGGCGTAACAACCCGGAAAAACACTGTCTCAACAGAGAACAGATCAAATGCAAAACATGCAACGGAACAACTGGGTGGGTGCTGGGTCTCCCATTGATGATTAAAGAAAAAAGAATTTACGGTACGTAAACAAAATTCTCTTTTTTCTGGTCATCATAATGGGAGACCCAGACAATGGGGATGTCCTAAAGCAATACCCCAGGGCGGGAAGAGTTCCTCAACAAGACGGATAACACATGGTTCCCTTTAAAGGTGGGCAACCGCCGCCTGGAGAACCCGCCTGCCCAAACTCGCATCCGCAGAGGCATGGGCATGCACCATATAGTGCTTAGAGAAAGTGTGCAGGCTGGACCAAGTGGCCGCCTGACACACCTGTAGAGCTGAAGCGCGATGTCGCAAAGCCCAGGAAGCACCAACGGCTCTGGTCGAGTGCGCCTTCAAGCCCACCGGGAGAGGCAGACCCGCCGAACGGTAAGCCTCTTGAATGGGAGCCTTGATCCATCTGGCCAAGGTTGATTTGGATGCCGCGGACCCCTTACAGCGACCCGCCGTAAGGATGAACAAAGAGTCCGAACTCCGGAAGGAGGCCGTCCTGGACACATAAATGCGTACAGCCCTCACGAGATCCAGAGTATGGAGGTCGCGCTCAACCTGATGAACGGGAGCGGGGCTCGATGTCGCAAGGCCCAGGAGGCACCTACAGCTCTCGTAGAGTGTGCCTTCAAACCCACCGGGAGAGGCAAACCAGAAGACCGGTAAGCCTCCTGAATGGGAGCCTTGATCCATCTGGCCAAGGTCGACTTCGAAGCCGCGGACCCCTTACAGCGACCCATCGTGAGGACAAATAAGGAATCCGAACTCCTAAAGGAGGCGGTCCTGGACACATAAATGCGTACAGCCCTCACGAGATCCAGAGTATGGAGGTCGCGCTCAACCTGATGAACGGGAGCGGGGCAAAATGATGGGAGAACAATCTCCTGATTTAGGTGAAACGTTGAAACCACCTTCGGCAAGAATTCTGGCCGTGGGCGCAACACCACCTTGTCTTGGTGAACCACCAGAAAGGGTGACTTGCACGAAAGTGCAGCCAATTCTGAGACCCTTCTCAGAGACGTAATTGCCACCAGAAAGACCACTTTCTGGGACAGACGAGAGAGAGAGATGTCTCTCAGTGGCTCAAACGGCGGTTTCTGCAGTGCCGCCAGGACCATGTTGAGGTCCCAAGGGTCCAGAGGTCGCCTGTAAGGCGGAACCACCCGCGACACCCCTTGCAGAAATTGACGGACCTTCGGGAGGAGCGCCAAGCGCCTGTGAAACAGCACTGAAAGTGCTGATACTTGACCCTTCAGAGAGCCAAGGGATAATCCCAACTCCAACCCCGACTGTAGGAAGGCCAACAATGTCGGGATGGACAAAGGCCACGGTGAGCGTCCACCAGAGGCACACCAGGAGAAAAAGATTTTCCACGTTCTGTGGTATATCTTCCTGGAAACAGGTTTCCTAGCCCTATTCATAGTGGCAACCACTGTAGGAGAGAAACCCCTGGATGTCAGCAGCCAGGCCTCAAGAGCCATGCAGTCAATCTGAGGGCCCTGGAATTGAGGTGGAAGAATGGGCCTTGCGCGAGTAGATCTGCGCGTTCTGGAAGAGCCCACCGGTGTCCGCCTGACAGTTGCCACAGGTCCGGGTACCAGGACCTCCTGGGCCAATCTGGAGCCACTAGAATGGCTACTCTGCATTCCGTCCTGATTTTCCACAGAACCCTGGGAATCAGAGCCAGAGGCGGGAACACATATGGCAGCTGGAAGCTGGACCAACTCAGGATCAGGGCATCCGCCCCCAGAGACTGAGGATCCCACGATCTTGCCATGTATTGGGGCACCTGATGATTCAGCCGTGAGGCCATCAGATCCACGTCCGGAGTGCCCCATCTGCCGCAGATGTCCCGGAAGACGTCTGGATGTAGAGACCACTCTCCGGCGTCCATCCCCTGTCGGCTCAGGTAGTCGGCCTCCCAGTTCTCGACCCCTGGGATGTGAACTGCGGAGATCAGGCAGCCGTTTTCCTCCACCCAAGCTAGAATGCGGTGGACTTCGGCGAGGGCCTGAGCACTTCTGGTCCCTCCCTGATGATTTATGTAGGCGACGGCCATCGCATTGTCGGACTGCACTAGAATGGGTTGTCCTGACAGGAATTTCTGAAACGCCAGGAGCGCCAGATAGACCGCCTTGATCTCCAGCACGTTGATCTGCAATGTCGACTCCGACTGAGTCCAGAGGCCTTGAGCCCTGTGGTGCAAGAACACCGCGCCCCAGTCCTTCAGACTGGCGTCGGTGGTCACCACTAACCATGACGGTTTTAGGAAGGACCGGCCTCGTGACAGGTGACGTGGCTGGAGCCACCACTGTAGGGAGTCCCTGGTCGGTTGTGACAGCGTCACCAGCCGATTCAGCGAGATCGTCCTCTTGTCCCATCTGCGGAGGATCTCCAGCTGGAGAGGACGGAGGCGAAACTGTGCGAACGGCACCGCCTCTATCGCCGCTACCATGCGTCCCACCAGTCTCATAAATACCCGTAGGGATGATTGTGGTGACAGGAGGACATTCTGCACTCCTGAGTGGATCGCTAGCTGTTTGGCTTGAGGTAGGGACACCAGGGCTGAGTCCGTGTGGAAGTCCATGCCCAGATACGTCAATGACTGGGTCGGAACCAGGGTCGACTTTTGAATGTTGAGAAGCCACCCGAACTGTTCCAGAGACTTCATGGTCACCTCCACGCTCACCCGACAAAGGTCTTCCGATGGCGCCCTGACCAGCAGGTCGTCCAAATAGGGTATGACGGCGTGTCCCTGCAGATGCAGGAGAGCCATCATGGAGGCCATCACCTTTGTGAACACCCGCGGTGCCGAGGCTAGCCCGAATGGCAGTGCCACAAATTGGAAGTGCTCTTCCCCCACTGCGAATCTCAACCAGCGCTGATGAGCTGGTGCAATGGGCACGTGAAGGTAAGCGTCCCTGATATCGATGGACGCTAGGAAGTCTCCCTGCGACACAGCCGCGATCACGGAGCGCAGGGATTCCATGCGGAACTTCCGAACCAACACGTGACGGTTGAACAACTTGAGGTCCAAAACCGGGCGAAAAGAGCCGTCCTTCTTTGGGACAATAAAGAGGTTGGAGTAAAAACCCCTGAACCTCTCTTCCGTGGGCACTGGGACCACCACTCCGTCTCTGCGGAGTCCCTCCAACACCAGGTGAAAAGCCTGAGCCTTTTCTGGAGATGGAACCGACCGATGGAATCGGGGTATTGGCTTTGACGTCAGCTCTATCCTGTAACCTCGTGAGACCACGTCTCGAACCCACTGGTCTTGAACGTGAAGGAGCCACCTGTCCTGAAATCGAGACAGGCGTCCCCCCACCTGTGGGGAGGCAGGACGAGAGAGCGAGTCATGTCGAGGCGGGCTTGGGGGTGGCAGCCGCTGCCCCCGCCGGCTTCTTCTGACGACTCTTGGAACGCCACTGAGTAGCAGGCTTGCCCCCTCGGTCCGAGCGAGCGGACGTCGTTGATGACTGTGAGCTGGAGCGAAAGGACCACTGCTTAGGGTTCCTTTTCACGGTGTACCGTGGCTTAGGCTTATTCTGCGGGATCTTAGACTCAGCAGAATCCTTTATCAATTTGTCCAGCTCGGTGCCAAAAAGCCTGTCACCAGCGAATGGAAGATTCTGCAAAATCTTCTTAGATGTGGTGTCTGAGTCCCAAAGACGCAGCCACAACAGCCTGCGGATCGCAATTGCATTGGCAGAGGCCACAGCAGAGCGAGTGGCAGTTTCCAAAGTTGCCGTCCTGGCGTAATCCGCATAAGCCCTTGCACTGTCGGTAAGCGCCAGGACCTCTGGACTGGACCTAGCTAGTTCAGTGATACCATCCAAGCAGGTGGTAATCGCTTGTAGGGTCCAGACCGCGGCAAAATTAGGGGCAAAGGAAGACCCCACAGCCTCATAGGAAGACTTGGCGAGTTGCTCGACCTGTCTATCAGTAGCATCCTTCAATGAGGAGCTATCAGAGGCAGAAAACAAGGAGCGTGCAGCAATCCTGGTCATGGAAGCGTCCACCTTTGGAGACTGCGACCATTCCTGAAGCACCTCCTGGGGAAAGGGAAAGCGATTGTCCTTGGGTTTACGGACATAACGCCGCCCAGGATGTAACCTGGGTGCTCTAATCACCCTTCCAAAATTAGTGTGATCCATGAAGGATCCACTTGGTCTAGCCTCCGGCCGCAGCCATTGATAGACCTCCTTGGGGTGTACAGTCACCTCCTCAGGAGGAGTGACAAGACGTAATGTCTCATTGATGGAGGACACCAGATCCTCCACCCCATCTGGAGGTTCAGACATAGACCCGAGAGTAGAACCCCCATCATCTTCCTCACCATCAGAGGAACGCTCCTCCTCAGAAGGAGCCTGGAGCTCGGGAGAAGCCTCACGCGCTCGCTTAGGGGGTCTCACAGTAGAAGTAAGAGACACCCGGGGGTAACTGGGAGGAGTAGCTGGGTTTTCCAGTCTCCTATGAAGTGCCTCCAGGGATTGCGACATGGAGGACATCTGGGACAGCAGGGATTCATTGATCCTATTCTGCGTTTCCCATGGCCCTGGGATCACCTGAACCTCAGGGTATAATCCCGGATTTGCAGACTCAGTAGTGGCAGTCCGGGTCTCTGGGCGTCCACAGTTATTGCAGGACCCCTCCACCAGTGTCCCGTTGCATGTAGCACAGGTAATGGTGACCATCGCCGCCTTAGCAGCATGCTTCCCTACTGAGGACATCGCCACAGTGGGGAGAATATAAGCCAATTTGCACAAAACAAACCGGGAATCCCGGTGGCTTACCGACCGCAGTAAAGCGGTAGGAGGAAGCGGTGTGTGTGTGTGACCTCCGCGAGTTCCGGTCTCCCCTGAAGTGCAGACACGTGCTGCCGATAGATCCCAGCCGGGAAGTGAGGGAGAAGATGGCCGCCGAGAGCAAAGTCGTGGGCGGCGCCGAGAACACGCGGGAAGCACACACACACGCCCATCGGTGACGTCACCGCACAGGCTGCTTCCCATCCTCCAGGCAGCCTCATTAATGGAGGTGACTAGAGCCCGCAGCGCGGGAAAGTGTGAATACAACATACACACACAGACTGTCGGTATATACAAACACCTGCAGTCCACAGCCGCAGCCCCTGTGGTACACAGGGCGGTCAGCCAGGGTGACCCCAGCACAGGGTACACCGACAGAACCGCGGACCCGAGGGTACGCGCGGTCTGAGTGTCCGAACACATAAAGTGACCGACACTACCCCCAGGCACACAGGAGACACACGGGCCTCAGTGCCTGTCCGGTCTGTAAGCACCATTTAGGGAGGCCTCGGACGGGGGTGCAGCACCAGTCCGGAGTGTAAGCACCATAATGGGAGGCCTCGGACTGGGCTGGCTCCAGTCCGGTCTGTAAGCACCATTTAGGGAGGCCTCGGACGGAGCGGAGCTGTGCAAGGCTCCCAACTCCCATTCTCCAGTGCCCCGGAAGGGATGGAAAAGGAAGTGCGACAGCGTACCGGGAGAACACAGAGTGTCCAGGCATTTTGCCCTCCGGTACCTCCACCAGCGTGTTCCACAAAGGGTGAGCGGGGAGACTGTCGAGGGTCCCCGACGGGGACCATTTTACCTTGTCTTCAGACGCCATCACGTAAGTTGTGAGAATGCAGTGAAGTGCAAGCAAAGCGTGATCCTCCGAGCACACTAAGTTTAAAACTGAGGATGTCTCCTACGGTGGGGGTTTATAAGCGGAGGAGGCGGTGTCTACAAACTTGTAGTACCTAGTGTGACCTCCGGAGGGCAGAGCCCTAAACCCCATTGTCTGGGTTTCCCATTATGATGACCAGAAAAAACATTAAACAAATTTCATTAACTTCATATTTTTTATAGTAATCTCCTCTGTACACCTGAACCCACAGTCTGCAGCCTTAAGTCTCTTCAGCCACAATGTCTGTAGCTGTGAATGAATTTCTGCACTTCATCTGTATTCTATGTATTTGTAATACACAAGGAGAACAAAAGGCTTTACTAAAAAGATGATAACAAATATTAATCTCATTTCTCATGGGTGTTTATTTAAAATAACAAATATCACAAATCAGAAAATAACATGGACATATTTGGGGTCCCTGAAATGATGACGATCAGTACAACACAGCGATCAAATTACTGGGGTTAAAGGGAACCTGCCACCCCCTTTAGGCATTTTAAACTGTGCCCACCAAATTAAACATAATGTAAATGGGGTTCTAGTAATGTCTTGACTCCTCAGACCCTGGCTATGATGGTGGATTTCTTGGATCTTAAAATAACCTTATCTGAAAACAAGATCAGTACCAGTACCAGTACCAGTACCCGTACCAGTACCCTATCAGTGGCAAATACACAGCTCTCAGGGACCCACAGCCATCATGGGGAGTGTACAGCGAGTCGGGGGCCCCTTTTAGGGGAAAATACACAACTCCCAGTGGCCAGGGGCCTCTGTCAGGGGCAAATACACAGGTCACTCATATCAGGGGAGCGCATAGGGTTCCGGGGGACCCTATCAGTGGCAAATACACAGCTCTCAGGGGCCAACAGCCATCAGGGGGAGTGTACAGGGAGTCGGGGCCCCTTTTAGGGGAAAATACACAACTCCCAGTGGCCAGGGGCCTCTGTCAGGGTAAATACACAGGTCACTCATATCAGGGGGAGCGCATAGGGTTCCGGGGGACCCTATCAGTGGCAAATACACAGCTCTCAGGGGCCAACAGCCATCAGGGGGAGTGTACAGGGAGTCGGGGGCCCCTTTTAGGGGAAAATACACAACTCCCAGTGGCCAGGGGCCTCTGTCAGGGGCAAATACACAGGTCACTCATATCAGGGGGAGCGCATAGGGTTCCGAGGGACCCTATCAGTGGCAAATACACAGCTCTCAGGGACCAACAGCCATCAGGGGGAGTGTACAGGGAGTCGGGGGCCCCTTTTAGGGGAAAATACACAACTCCCAGTGGCCAGGGGCCTCTGTCAGGGGCAAATACACAGGTCACTCATATCAGGGGGAGCGCACAGGGTTGCGGGGGACCCTATCAGTGGCAAATACACAGCTCTCAGGGGCCAACAGCCATCAGGGGGAGTGTACAGGGAGTCGGGGGCCCCTTTTAGGGGAAAATACACAACTCCCAGTGGCCAGGGGCCTCTGTCAGGGGCAAATACACAGGTCACTCATATCAGGGGGAGCGCATAGGGTTCCGGGGGACGCTATCAGTGGCAAATACACAGCACCCAGTTGCCCACATCCATCAGGGGAGCGCACAGGGTGCCAGGGGCCTCTGTCAGTGGCAAATACACAGCTCGCAGGGGCCCACAGCCATGAGCAGTGAATAAATCTTAGATAAAATGAAAAAATTAAAAAGCAGTGATCATTGCGCCACAGGATATGTGAATTAACCACAGCTCACACTCCATTGGCTGGAGATAGGGCTCAGTCGGGATTCGAACCTGGGTCCTATGCATGGCAGTCCGTGACTTTACCAGTAGGCCCCGCTCACACTGCTGTCAGCTGTGGTGTATGTGGTTATCTTGACCTTACAATGCACTTGTATGAAACTTATATGCTAGAAGAAGATTTTTTTTTTCCCCTCATGAAACTACTAAAGAAATAATAAAAAAAAAACATTAAACAAATTTCATTAACTTCATATTTTTTATAGTAATCTCCTCTGTACACCTGAACCCACAGTCTGCAGCCTTAAGTCTCTTCAGCCACAATCTCTGTAGCTGTGAATGAATTTCTGCACTTCATCTGGATTCTATGTATTTGTAATACACAAGGAGAACAAAAGGCTTTACTAAAAAAGATGATAACAAATATTAATGTCATTTCTCATGGGTGTTTATTTAAAATAACAAATATCACAAATCAGAAAATAACATGGACATATTTGGGGTCCTGAAATGATGACGATCAGTACAACACAGCGATCAAATTACTGGGGTTAAAGGGAACCTGCCACCCCCTTTAGGCATTTTAAACTGTGCCCACCAAATTAAACATAATGTAAATGGGGTTCTAGTAATGTCTTGACTCCTCAGACCCTGGCTATGATGGTGGATTTCTTGGATCTTAAAATAACCTTATCTGAAAACAAGATCAGTACCAGTACCAGTACCCGTACCAGTACCCTATCAGTGGCAAATACACAGCTCTCAGGGGCCAACAGCCATCAGGGGGAGTGTACAGGGAGTCGGGGGCCCCTTTTAGGGGAAAATACACAACTCCCAGTGGCCAGGGCCTCTGTCAGGGGCAAATACACAGGTCACTCATATCAGGGGGAGTGCACAGGGTTGCGGGGGACCCTATCAGTGGCAAATACACAGCTCTCAGGGGCCAAGAGCCATCAGGGGGAGTGTACAGGGAGTCGGGGGCCCCTTTTAGGGGAAAATACACAACTCCCAGTGGCCAGGGGCCTCTGTCAGGGGCAAATACACAGGTCACTCATATCAGGGCGAGCGCATAGGGTTCCGGGGGACCCTATCAGTGGCAAATACACAGCACCCAGTTGCCCACATCCATCAGGGGAGCGCACAGGGTGCCAGGGGCCTCTGTCAGTGGCAAATACACAGCTCGCAGGGGCCCACAGCCATGAGCAGTGAATAAATCTTAGATAAAATGAAAAAATTAAAAAGCAGTGATCATTGCGCCACAGGATATGTGAATTAACCACAGCTCACACTCCATTGGCTGGAGATAGGGCTCGGTCGGGATTCGAACCTGGGTCCTATGCATGGCAGTCCGTGACTTTACCAGTAGGACCCGCTCACACTGCTGTCAGCTGTGGTGTATGTGGTTATCTTGACCTTACAATGCACTTGTATGAAACTTATATGCTAGAAGAAGATTATTTTTTTCCCCTCATGAAACTACTAAAGAAATAATAAAAAAAAACATTAAACAAATTTCATTAACTTCATATTTTTTATAGTAATCTCCTCTGTACACCTGAACCCACAGTCTGCAGCCTTAAGTCTCTTCAGCCACAATCTCTGTAGCTGTGAATGAATTTCTGCACTTCATCTGGATTCTATGTATTTGTAATACACAAGGAGAACAAAAGGCTTTACTAAAAAAGATGATAACAAATATTAATGTCATTTCTCATGGGTGTTTATTTAAAATAACAAATATCACAAATCAGAAAATAACATGGACATATTTGGGGTCCCTGAAATGATGACGATCAGTACAACACAGCGATCAAATTACTGGGGTTAAAGGAACCTGCCACCCCCTTTAGGCATTTTAAACTGTGCCCACCAAATTAAACATAATGTAAATGGGGTTCTAGTAATGTCTTGACTCCTCAGACCCTGGCTATGATGGTGGATTTCTTGGATCTTAAAATAACCTTATCTGAAAACAAGATCAGTACCAGTACTAGTACCCGTACCAGTACCCTATCAGTGGCAAATACACAGCTCTCAGGGACCCACAGCCATCAGGGGGAGTGTACAGGGAGTCGGGGGCCCCTTTTAGGGGAAAATACACAACTCCCAGTGGCCAGGGGCCTCTGTCAGGGGCAAATACACAGGTCACTCATATCAGGCGAGCGCATAGGGTTCCGGGGGACCCTATCAGTGGCAAATACACAGCACCCAGTTGCCCACATCCATCAGGGGAGTGCACAGGGTGCCAGGGGCCTCTGTCAGTGGCAAATACACAGCTCGCAGGGGCCCACAGCCATGAGCAGTGAATAAATCTTAGATAAAATGAAAAAATTAAAAAGCAGTGATCATTGGCCCACAGGATATGTGAATTAACCACAGCTCACACTTCATTGGCTGAACATAGGGCTCGGTCGGGATTCGAACCTGGGTCCTATGCATGGCAGTCCGTGACTTTACCAGTAGGCCCCGCACACACTGCTGTCAGCTGTGGTGTATGTGGTTATCTTGACCTTACAATGCACTTGTATGAAACTTATATGCTAGAAGATTTTTTTTTTCCCCCTCATGAAACTACTAAAGAAATAATAAAAAAAACATTAAAAAAATTTCATTAACTTCATATTTTTTATAGTAATCTCCTCTGTACACCTGAACCCACAGTCTGCAGCCTTAAGTCTCTTCAGCCACAATCTCTGTAGCTGTGAATGAATTTCTGCACTTCATCTGTATTCTATGTATTTGTAATACACAAGGAGAACAAAAGACTTTACTAAAAAAGATGATAACAAATATTAATGTCATTTCTCATGGGTGTTTATTTAAAATAACAAATATCACAAATCAGAAAATAACATGGACATATTTGGGGTCCCTGAAATGATGATGATCAGTACAACACAGCGATCAAATTACTGGGGTTAAAGGGAACCTGCCACCCCCTTTAGGCATTTTAAACTGTGCCCACCAAATTAAACATAATGTAAATGGGGTTCTAGTAATGTCTTGACTCCTCAGACCCTGGCTATGATGGTGGATTTCTTGGATCTTAAAATAACCTTATCTGAAAACAAGATCAGTACCAGTACCAGTACCCGTACAAGTACCCTATCAGTGGCAAATACACAGCTCTCAGGGACCCACAGCCATCATGGGGAGTGTACAGGGAGTCGGGGGCCCCTTTTAGGGGAAAATACACAACTCCCAGTGGCCAGGGGCCTCTGTCAGGGGCAAATACACAGGTCACTCATATCAGGGGGAGCGCATAGGGTTCCGGGGACCCTATCAGTGGCAAATACACAGCTCTCAGGGGCCAACAGCCATCAGGGGGAGTGTACAGGGAGTCGGGGGCCCCTTTTAGGGGAAAATACACAACTCCCAGTGGCCAGGGGCCTCTGTCAGGGGTAAATACACAGGTCACTCATATCAGGGGGAGCGCACAGGGTTGCGGGGGACCCTATCAGTGGCAAATACACAGCTCTCAGGGGCCAAGAGCCATCAGGGGGAGTGTACAGGGAGTCGGGGGCCCCTTTTAGGGGAAAATACACAACTCCTAGTGGCCAGGGGCCTCTGTCAGGGGCAAATACACAGGTCACTCATATCAGGGGGAGCGCATAGGGTTCCGGGGGACCCTATCAGTGGCAAATACACAGCACCCAGTTGCCCACATCCATCAGGGGAGCGCACAGGGTGCCAGGGGCCTCTGTCAGTGGCAAATACACAGCTCGCAGGGGCCCACAGCCATGAGCAGTGAATAAATCTTAGATAAAATTAAAAAATTAAAAAGCAGTGATCATTGCGCCACAGGATATGTGAATTAACCACAGCTCACACTTCATTGGCTGAAGATAGGGCTCGGTCGGGATTCGAACCTGGGTCCTATGCATGGCAGTCCGTGACTTTACCAGTAGGCCCCGCTCACACTGCTGTCAACTGTGGTGTATGTGGTTATCTTGACCTTACAATGCACTTGTATGAAACTTATATGCTAGAAGAAGATTTTTTTTTTCCCCCTCATGAAACTACTAAAGAAATAATAAAAAAAAACATTAAAAAAAATTCATTAACTTCATATTTTTTATAGTAATCTCCTCTGTACACCTGAACCCACAGTCTGCAGCCTTAAGTCTCTTCAGCCACAATCTCTGTAGCTGTGAATGAATTTCTGCACTTCATCTGTATTCTATGTATTTGTAATACACAAGGAGAACAAAAGACTTTACTAAAAAAGATGATAACAAATATTAATGTCATTTCTCATGGGTGTTTATTTAAAATAACAAATATCACAAATCAGAAAATAACATGGACATATTTGGGGTCCCTGAAATGATGACGATCAGTACAACACAGCGATCAAATTACTGGGGTTAAAGGGAACCTGCCACCCCCTTTAGGCATTTTAAACTGTGCCCACCAAATTAAACATAATGTAAATGGGGTTCTAGTAATGTCTTGACTCCTCAGACCCTGGCTATGATGGTGGATTTCTTGGATCTTAAAATAACCTTATCTGAAAACAAGATCAGTACCAGTACCAGTACCCGTACCAGTACCCTATCAGTGGCAAATACACAGCTCTCAGGGACCCACAGCCATCAGGGGGAGTGTACAGGGAGTCGGGGGCCCCTTTTAGGGGAAAATACACAACTCCCAGTGGCCAGGGGCCTCTGTCAGGGGCAAATACACAAGTCACTCATATCAGGGGGAGCGCACAGGGTTCCGGGGACCCTATCAGTGGCAAATACACAGCTCTCAGGGGCCAACAGCCATCAGGGGGAGTGTACAGGGAGTCGGGGGCCCCTTTTAGGGGAAAATTCACAACTCCCAGTGGCCAGGGGCCTCTGTCAGGGGCAAATACACAGGTCACTCATATCAGGGGGAGCGCACAGGGTTGCGGGGGACCCTATCAGTGACAAATACACAGCTCTCAGGGGCCAACAGCCATCAGGGGGAGTGTACAGGGAGTCGGGGGCCCCTTTTAGGGGAAAAAACACAACTTCCAGTGGCCAGGGGCCTCTGTCAGGGGCAAATACACAGGTCACTCATATCAGGGGGAGCGCATAGGGTTCCGGGGGACCCTATCAGTGGCAAATACACAGCACCCAGTTGCCCACATCCATCAGGGGAGCGCACAGGGTGCCAGGGGCCTCTGTCAGTGGCAAATACACAGCTCGCAGGGGCCCACAGCCATGAGCAGTGAATAAATCTTAGATAAAATTAAAAAATTAAAAAGCAGTGATCATTGTGCCACAGGATATGTGAATTAACCACAGCTCACACTCCATTGGGTGGAGATAGGGCTCGGTCGGGATTAGAACCTGGGTCCTATGCATGGCAGTCCGTGACTTTACCAGTAGGCCCCGCTCACACTGCTGTCAGCTGTGGTGTATGTGGTTATCTTGACCTTACAATGCACTTGTATGAAACTTATATGCTAGAAGAAGATTTTTTTTTTCCCCTCATGAAACTACTAAAGAAATAATAAAAAAAAACATTAAACAAATTTCATTAACTTCATATTTTTTATAGTAATCTCCTCTGTACACCTGAACCCACAGTCTGCAGCCTTAAGTCTCTTCAGCCACAATCTCTGTAGCTGTGAGTGAATTTCTGCACTTCATCTGGATTCTATGTATTTGTAATACACAAGGAGAACAAAAGGCTTTACTAAAAAAGATGATAACAAATATTAATGTCATTTCTCATGGGTGTTTATTTAAAATAACAAATATCACAAATCAGAAAATAACATGGACATATTTGGGGTCCCTGAAATGATGACGATCAGTACAACACAGCGATCAAATTACTGGGGTTAAAGGGAACCTGCCACCCCCTTTAGGCATTTTAAACTGTGCCCACCAAATTAAACATAATGTAAATGGGGTTCTAGTAATGTCTTGACTCCTCAGACCCTGGCTATGATGGTGGATTTCTTGGATCTTAAAATAACCTTATCTGAAAACAAGATCAGTACCAGTACCAGTACCCGTACCAGTACCCTATCAGTGGCAAATACACAGCTCTCAGGGACCCACAGCCATCAGGGGGAGTGTACAGGGAGTCGGGGGCCCCTTTTAGGGGAAAATACACAACTCCCAGTGGCCAGGGGCCTCTGTCAGGGGCAAATACACAGGTGACTCATATCAGGGGGAGCGCACAGGGTTGCGGGGTACCCCATCAGTGGCAAATACACAGCTCTCAGGGGCCAACAGCCATCAGGGGGAGTGTACAGGGAGTCGGGGGCCCCTTTTAGGGGAAAATTCACAACTCCCAGTGGCCAGGGGCCTCTGTCAGGGGCAAATACACAGGTCACTCATATCAGGGGGAGCGCACAGGGTTGCGGGGGACCCTATCAGTGACAAATACACAGCTCTCAGGGGCCAACAGCCATCAGGGGGAGTGTACAGGGAGTCGGGGGCCCCTTTTAGGGGAAAAAACACAACTTCCAGTGGCCAGGGGCCTCTGTCAGGGGCAAATACACAGGTCACTCATATCAGGGGGAGCGCATAGGGTTCCGGGGGACCCTATCAGTGGCAAATACACAGCACCCAGTTGCCCACATCCATCAGGGGAGCGCACAGGGTGCCAGGGGCCTCTGTCAGTGGCAAATACACAGCTCGCAGGGGCCCACAGCCATGAGCAGTGAATAAATCTTAGATAAAATTAAAAAATTAAAAAGCAGTGATCATTGTGCCACAGGATATGTGAATTAACCACAGCTCACACTCCATTGGGTGGAGATAGGGCTCGGTCGGGATTAGAACCTGGGTCCTATGCATGGCAGTCCGTGACTTTACCAGTAGGCCCGCTCACACTGCTGTCAGCTGTGGTGTATGTGGTTATCTTGACCTTACAATGCACTTGTATGAAACTTATATGCTAGAAGAAGATTTTTTTTTTCCCCTCATGAAACTACTAAAGAAATAATAAAAAAAAACATTAAACAAATTTCATTAACTTCATATTTTTTATAGTAATCTCCTCTGTACACCTGAACCCACAGTCTGCAGCCTTAAGTCTCTTCAGCCACAATCTCTGTAGCTGTGAGTGAATTTCTGCACTTCATCTGGATTCTATGTATTTGTAATACACAAGGAGAACAAAAGGCTTTACTAAAAAAGATGATAACAAATATTAATGTCATTTCTCATGGGTGTTTATTTAAAATAACAAATATCACAAATCAGAAAATAACATGGACATATTTGGGGTCCCTGAAATGATGACGATCAGTACAACACAGCGATCAAATTACTGGGGTTAAAGGGAACCTGCCACCCCCTTTAGGCATTTTAAACTGTGCCCACCAAATTAAACATAATGTAAATGGGGTTCTAGTAATGTCTTGACTCCTCAGACCCTGGCTATGATGGTGGATTTCTTGGATCTTAAAATAACCTTATCTGAAAACAAGATCAGTACCAGTACCAGTACCCGTACCAGTACCCTATCAGTGGCAAATACACAGCTCTCAGGGACCCACAGCCATCAGGGGGAGTGTACAGGGAGTCGGGGGCCCCTTTTAGGGGAAAATACACAACTCCCAGTGGCCAGGGGCCTCTGTCAGGGGCAAATACACAGGTGACTCATATCAGGGGGAGCGCACAGGGTTGCGGGGTACCCCATCAGTGGCAAATACACAGCTCTCAGGGGCCAACAGCCATCAGGGGGAGTGTACAGGGAGTCGGGGGCCCCTTTTAGGGGAAAATTCACAACTCCCAGTGGCCAGGGGCCTCTGTCAGGGGCAAATACACAGGTCACTCATATCAGGGGGAGCGCACAGGGTTGCGGGGGACCCTATCAGTGACAAATACACAGCTCTCAGGGGCCAACAGCCATCAGGGGGAGTGTACAGGGAGTCGGGGGCCCCTTTTAGGGGAAAAAACACAACTTCCAGTGGCCAGGGGCCTCTGTCAGGGGCAAATACACAGGTCACTCATATCAGGGGGAGCGCATAGGGTTCCGGGGGACCCTATCAGTGGCAAATACACAGCACCCAGTTGCCCACATCCATCAGGGGAGCGCACAGGGTGCCAGGGGCCTCTGTCAGTGGCAAATACACAGCTCGCAGGGGCCCACAGCCATGAGCAGTGAATAAATCTTAGATAAAATTAAAAAATTAAAAAGCAGTGATCATTGTGCCACAGGATATGTGAATTAACCACAGCTCACACTCCATTGGGTGGAGATAGGGCTCGGTCGGGATTAGAACCTGGGTCCTATGCATGGCAGTCCGTGACTTTACCAGTAGGCCCCGCTCACACTGCTGTCAGCTGTGGTGTATGTGGTTATCTTGACCTTACAATGCACTTGTATGAAACTTATATGCTAGAAGAAGATTTTTTTTTTCCCCTCATGAAACTACTAAAGAAATAATAAAAAAAAACATTAAACAAATTTCATTAACTTCATATTTTTTATAGTAATCTCCTCTGTACACCTGAACCCACAGTCTGCAGCCTTAAGTCTCTTCAGCCACAATCTCTGTAGCTGTGAGTGAATTTCTGCACTTCATCTGGATTCTATGTATTTGTAATACACAAGGAGAACAAAAGGCTTTACTAAAAAAGATGATAACAAATATTAATGTCATTTCTCATGGGTGTTTATTTAAAATAACAAATATCACAAATCAGAAAATAACATGGACATATTTGGGGTCCCTGAAATGATGACGATCAGTACAACACAGCGATCAAATTACTGGGGTTAAAGGGAACCTGCCACCCCCTTTAGGCATTTTAAACTGTGCCCACCAAATTAAACATAATGTAAATGGGGTTCTAGTAATGTCTTGACTCCTCAGACCCTGGCTATGATGGTGGATTTCTTGGATCTTAAAATAACCTTATCTGAAAACAAGATCAGTACCAGTACCAGTACCCGTACCAGTACCCTATCAGTGGCAAATACACAGCTCTCAGGGACCCACAGCCATCAGGGGGAGTGTACAGGGAGTCGGGGGCCCCTTTTAGGGGAAAATACACAACTCCCAGTGGCCAGGGGCCTCTGTCAGGGGCAAATACACAGGTGACTCATATCAGGGGGAGCGCACAGGGTTGCGGGGTACCCCATCAGTGGCAAATACACAGCTCTCAGGGGCCCACAGCCATCAGGGTGAGTGTACCGGGAGTCGGGGGCCCTTCTCAGGGGCTAATACACAGCTCCTAGGGGCCCACATCCATCAGGGGAGCGCACAGGGTGCCAGAGGCCTCTGTCAGGGGCAAATACACAGGGCACAGAGGCCCACGCATATCAGGGGGAGCGCACAGGGTGCCGGGGGGACCCTATCATTGGCAAATGCACAGCTCTCAGGAGCCCACAGCCATCAGGTAGAGTGTACAGGGAGTTGGGGGCCCAGCTCAGGGGCAAATACACATGGCCCAGGGGCCCATACATATCAGGGGGAGCGCACAGGGTGCCAGGGGACCCTGTCAGGGGCAAATACACAGCTCCCAGGGGCCACCAGGGGGAGCGCAATGGGGTGTCAGGGGCAAATACACAGCTCCCAGGGGCCCACAGCCATGAGCAGTGAATAAATCTTAGATAAAATTAAAAAAATAAAAAAAATTTTAATTAAAAAGCAGTGATTATTGCTCCATGGAATATGTGAATCAACCACAGATCACACTTCATTGGCTGAAGACAGGGCTTGGCCAGGATTCAAACCCAGGTCCTATGCATGGTAGCCCAGGACTTTACCAGTAGGCCCGCTCACCACTGCTATCAGCAGTGGTGTATATGGTTATCTTGACCTTACAATGTACTTCTATGAAACTTACATGCTAGAAGATGATTTTTTTTTTTTTCTCATGAAACTAAAGAAATAATAAAAAAAAAACATTAAAAATTTTTTAATTAACTTCATTATTTTTATAGTAATCTCCTCTGTACAGCTGAACCCACAGTCTGAAGCCTTAAAGGGGTTGTCCGGGCTTATCACATAATCTCAGTGCATATCCAGGCTGCCTAATGCTGACAATCTGTAATGTACTTTGTGTCAGCTTTCTGCAGGGTTTCCTAGATAACACTTGTTTTGCATCTGAACAGAACGACCAGGGGGGGTGTCCTGGCATGATAATGAACACTGGTCATTTCCACCTCCTCTACCCCAACCCCTCCCCCATAGCACCAACTCCACCCTCCCCATCTACATGACTGAGCCCTCATCACGGAAAGAAATCCTCCCCTGCAGCCATTGCTGTGAGCAGACCTGCCGATGTAGCTGCTCCTCCCCCGGCCAGATGGCAGTGATGTCTGGAAAGTCTGCAGAGAAGGGACAATGTGCTGTATACAGGGTCTGCAGAGAAGGGACAATGTGCTGTATACAGGGTCTGCAGAGAAGGGACAATGTGCTGTATACAGGGTCTGCAGAGAAGGGACAGTGTGCTGTATACAGGGTCTGCAGAGAAGGGACAATGTGCTGTATACAGGGTCTGCAGAGAAGGGACAATGTGCTGTATACAGGGTCTGCAGAGAAGGGACAATGCTGTATACAGGGTCTGCAGAGAAGGGACAGTTTGCTGTATACAGGGTCTGCAGAGAAGGGACAATGTGCTGTATACAGGTTCTGCAGAGAAGGGACAATGTGCTGTATACAGGGCCGCTCCGTGATTACAGTGAATAACTCCCTCTTCTCAGTGATTCCTTCCCTCACTGTCCCGGGCAGTCAGTGATCAGGAGCAGTGAAGGAGAATGTACTGTGTGAGCCCAGTGATGGGGGGCTGCAGCTTCTAATCTGCACAGACACTGATGTAATCTGTGACACACTGTAATAAAGCCTCTGCTGTGTGAATGACATCTCTGTGTCACTGATGTCTTCTTCACACAGCAGGAGATCTGGTGCAGTGTATCATGGTGAAGGAAGGTCAGCACTGTGTCTCTAATGACACAAATACTGATTGAAGCAGCCTATCCACTCAGTAACTGCAGCAGTGTGAAGTGTTGGGGGTGTATGTATGAAGATATAGATGATACTAAGGATTTTGATATTGTTGAGGAGTCCTTGCTTCTGTCGCCCCATCAGTCCGCCCGTCCTTCCTTCCATCCATCCTTCCTTCCTTCCGTTCATCCTTCCGTCCTTCTTTCAGTCCGTCTTTCGTCCTTTCTTTCCGTCCATCTGACCGTCCTTCCTTCTTTCCATCCATCCGTCCTTCCCTCCTTCCTTTTTTCCGTCCGTCCTTCTTTCTGTCCTTCCTTCCTTCCGTCCTTCCATCTGTCCTTTCCGTCATCCTTTCTTTTCATCTGTCCTTCCTTCTTTCCATCCATCTATCCATCTGTCCTTTCCGTCCTTCCTTCCATCTGTCTGTCGCCCCATCAGTCCGTCTGTCCTTCCTTCCATCCTTCTTTCCATCCTTCCTTCTGTCCATCTATCCGTCTGTCCTTCTTTCCGTCCCTCCTTCTTTCCGTCCATCCGTCCTTCCTTCTTTCCGTCCTTCCTTCCGTCCATCGCCCCATCAGTCCGTCTGTCCTTCCTTCCATCCTTCTTTCCATCCTTCCTTCTGTCCATCCATCCGTCCGTCCATTCCATCCCTCCTTCCTTCCGTCCTTGCATCCTTCTTTCTGTCCATCCTTATTTCCGACCGTCCTTCCTTCTTTCCGACCGTCCGTGCCGTTCTTCCTTCTTTCTGTCCTTCCTTCCATCCATCCATCCTTCTTTCTGTCCTTCCTTCCTTCTTTCCATCCTTCCTTATTTCCGACCGTCCTTCCTTCTTTCCGACCGTCCTTCCTTCTTTCTGTCCTTCCTTCTTTCCGTCTGTCCATCCGTCCTTCCTTCTTTCTGTCCGTCCTTCCGTCCTTTCTTCTTTCTGTCCGTCTGTCCTTTCTTCTTTCCGTACTTTCTTCTTTCCGTCTTCCTTCTTTCCATCCATCCGTCCTTCCTTCTTCCCGTCTGTCCTTCCTTCTTCCTGTCCATCCTTCCTTCTTCCCGTCCATCCTTCCTTCTTCCCGTCCATCCTTCATTCTTTCCGTCCTTTTTTCCATCCATCCTTCCTTCTTTCCGTCCGTCCTTTATTCTTTCCGTCCGTCCTTCATTCTTCCCATCCGTCTGTCCTTCCTTCTTTCCGTCCATCCTTCAGGGTACCTTTACACGCCGCTACTACAGGATGGATACAACCCGCTACTTGACGTGCACGAGCACGCTCAAACGGTTACAAACGGTAAACGCAACACCTTTAGACGCCGCCATCTATAGCTAGCTACATCGCCGGGTGTCTCAAGTAGCCATCTGTAGCTTAGCTTACCTCATTTACACACCGCTACAACAAGCTAATATGGGCGGACCTGGTGCAGCAGGGACAGCACATAGGCGTGCCACAATTGTGGATTACGAGACGTCCGTACGCTGATAGGACAAAGCAATAACATCATGATTGGGCAGGCATCGCAGGAGGCTGATTAATACATCACGCTCGAGCGATTGTGTAGTGTGACTCGTCAGCTCCTTAAATATGCCGCCCTATGCAGCGACTACCAATCGTCATGCAGGAGCTTCCTCCAATGATCGCAGATGGGGCGCGGTAACCCGGAGCCTGTGTCACGCCCTAGCTACATTCCAGCTACATAGCCTGGTGTCCAGACATCCCTTCTGTAGCTTCTTTACACGCCGATACAGCTCGCTACAATCGGCGTTGTAGCTATCTGTTTTCGAGCAGTGCTCGGAAACAGATGTATCTGTTGCCGGCTACCTCGTAACGTCTTCAGACGCCGCTACTACGGGCTATATTGACGCTACAAGCAACACATTTGTAGCCTGTAGCGGGTTGTATCCATCCTGTAGTAGCGGCGTGTAAAGGTACCCTCAGTCTTTCCATCCGTCCATCCGTTCTTCCCCTCAAGCCTGTATTTTCCCTTCACCCCTGGGAGATTTCCTGTTTTCCTTCCTCTTCTTCCATAACTTTTCTATTTTTCCGTCAGTACAGACATATGAGGCTTCTTGTTGTTTTTTGCAGGACGAGTTGTACTTTTGAATGACGACATTTATTTAAAAACTAGTAAAAAGGCCCGATGCAATTGCATCGGGAGCGCGGTGAAATGAATTGTGTGTATACAGGCGGGTCAGTGGGTAGCAGAGTATACAGGCGGCTCTGTGGGTAGCAGAGTATACAGGCGGCTCTGTGGGTAGCAAAGTATACAGATGGCTCTGTGGGTAGCAGAGCATACAGATGGCTCTGAGGGTAGCAGAGTATACAGATGGCTCTGAGGGTAGCAGAGTATACAGATGGCTCTGAGGGTAGCAGATTATACAGGCGGCTCTGTGGGTAGCAGAGTATACAGGCGGCTCTGTGGGTAGCAGAGTATACAGGGGGCTCTGTGGGTAGCAGAGTATACAGGGGGCTCTGTGGGTAGCAGAGTATACAGGCGACTCTGTGAGTAGCAGAGTATACAGGCGGCTGTGAGGGGAGCAGAGTATACAGGCGGCTGTGCGGGGAGCAGAGTATACAGGCAGTTGTCTATACAGGCGGCTGTGCGGGGAGCAGAGTATAGAGGGGGCTGTGCGGGGAGCAGAGTATACAGGGGGCTGTGCGGAGAGCAGAGTATACAGGGGGCTGTGCGGGGAGCAGAGTATACAGGGAGCTGTGCGGGGAGCAGAGTATACAGGGGGCTGTGCAAGGAGCAGAGTATACAGGGGGCTGTGCGGGGAGCAGAGTATACAGGGGGCTGTGCAGGGAGCAGACTATACAGGGGGCTGTGCGGGGAGCAGAGTATACAGGGGGCTGTGCGGGGAGCAGAGTATACAGGGGGCTGTGCAGGGAGCAGATGATAGAGGCGGCTGGTGCCTTAGATGAGGTGCGGGGGAAGGGGAGGTGATAGCAGGCTGCAGCCCCGCCGCCCCTGCAGCCTACAATGAGAGAGCACCGCCGCCATATTACCTGGGGAGGCTGGGGCGGCCGGCGTCTCTGAGGAAGTCGGGCGCTGATGCTGGCGCCGCCCCCTTTTGTAAAGCCGCTCCCCCTGGCTGCTGCCGCTGGGGACTCAGGGCTGACACTGTCCAATGGACGGTGCGGCCCTGGCGGCGGGGGAGCGTGAACATGGTGCGGGGGAGCGGCAGGCATTGGTGGGGTTAGGTGGTGACCGGCGACAGGGGTTTTGCGCTTCCGGCCAGTGCGTGATAGCGGCACAGTGGCCGGAAGCGCAAAACTGGTGATTATGTATATAGATTGCAAAAAAACAGTGCAATTACACATTTGTTTTTTGGGTTTTTTATTCACCATGTTCACTATATGGTAACACTGAGGTGTCAGTATGATGCCTCGGGTCAGTACTATATGGTAACACTGACGTGTCGGTATGATGTCTGGGGTCAGTACTATATGGTAACACTGAGGTGTCGGTATGATGTCTGGGGTCAGTACTATATGGTAACACTGAGGTGTCAGTATGATGCCTCAGGTCAGTACTATATGGTAACACTGACGTGTCGGTATGATGTCTGGGGTCAGTACTATATGGTAACGCTGAGGTGTCGGATGCAGCATAGGCCCTACTGAAAAGGGAGCTTTTAGTTTAATTGGGTGACAGTTCACTTTTAAATAGAAATAAATATGAATTATGTTTCTCATAATACATGTTTGACTGTATGAACGTTGCGGATCGTGGAAAATGGTGCAAAAGCACAATTTTTTTAAAAAAACAAAACAAAACATTTTTTTCACCACTCAAATAACAGTCAAAGTATACATGTTTGGTATCTACAAGCTACCGACCTGAGGCCTCATACCGACACATCAGTGTTACCATATAGTACTGACCCCAAACATCATACCGACACCTCAGTGTTACAATACAGTACTGACTTGAGACATCATACCGACACCTCAGTGTTACCATATAGTACTGACCCCAGACATCATACCGACACCTCAGTGTTACCATATAGTACTGACCCCAGACATCATACCGAGACATCAGTGTTACCATATAGTACTGACTCGGGGCATCATACCGACACCTCAGTGTTACCATATAGTACTGACCCCAGACATCATACTGACACATCAGTGTTACCATATAGTACTGACTCGGGGCATCATACCGACACCTCAGTGTTACCATATAGTACTGACCCCAGACATCATACCGACACATCAGTGTTACCATATAGTGAACATGGTGAATAAAAAAACCAAAAAACAAATGTATAATTGCACTGTTTTTTTTGCAATTTTTAAATAAATGTCGTCATTCAAAAGTACAACTCGTCCAGCAAAAAACAACAAGAAGCCTCATATCTCTGTACTGACGGAAAAATAGAAAAGTTATGGAAGAAGAGGAAGGAAAACAGGAAATCTCCCAGGGGTGAAGGGAAAATACAGGCTTGAGGGGAAGAACGGATGGGGCGACGGAAGGAAGGACGGATGGACGGAAAGAAGGAGGGACGGAAAGAAGGACAGACGGATAGATGGACAGAAGGAAGGATGGAAAGAAGGATGGAAGGAAGGACAGACGGACTGATGGGGCGACGGACGGATGGAAGGACGGAAAGAAGGAAGGACGGATGGACGGAAAGGAGGGACGGAAAGAAGGACAGACGGATAGATGGACAGAAGGAAGGATGGAAGGAAGGACAGACGGACTAATGGGGCGACGGATGGATGGAAGGAAGGACGGTAAGAAGGAAGGACGGATGGACGGAAAGAAGGACGGTAAGAAGGAAGGACGGATGGACGGAAAGAAGGACAGACTGATAGATGGACAGAAGGAAGGACGGAAAGAAGGAGGGACGGGAAGAAGGGACGGAAAGAAGGAGGGACGGAAAGAAGGACAGACAGATAGATGGACGGAAGGAAGGACGGAAAGAAGGAAAGACGGATGGAAAGAAGGAAGGACGGAAAGAAGGAGGGACGGAAAGGACAGACGGATAGATGGATGGAAAGAAGGAAGGACAGATGGAAAGAAAGGACGACGGAAAGAAGGACAGATGGAAGGATGGATGGAAGGACGGAAGGACAGAAAGAAGGACGGAAAGAAGGACGGACGGAAAAAAGGAAGGAGGGAAGGACGGATGGAAAGAAGGAAGGACGGTCAGATGGATGGAAAGAAAGGATGAAAGACGGACTGAAAGAAGGACGGAAGGATGAACGGAAGGAAGGAAGAAGGAAGGATGGATGGAAGGTAAGAAGGAAGGACGGGCGGACTGATGGGGCGACGGAAGCAAGGACTCCTCAACAATATCAAAATCCTTAGTATCATCTATATCTCCATACATACACCCCCAACACTTCACACTGCTGCAGTTACTGAGTGGATAGGCTGCTTCAATCAGTATTTGTGTCATTAGAGACACAGTGCTGACCATCCTTCACCATGATACACTGCACCAGATCTCCTGCTGTGTGAAGACATTAGTGACACAGAGATGTCATTCACACAGCAGAGGCTTTGTTACAGTGTGTCACAGATTACATCAGTGTCTGTGCAGATTAGAAGCTGCAGCCCCCCATCACTGGGCTCACACAGTACATTCTCCTTCACTGCTCCTGATCACTGACTGCCCGGGACAGTGAGGGAAGGAATCACTGAGAAGAGGGAGTTATTCACTGTAATCACGGAGCGGCCCTGTATACAGCACATTGTCCCTTCTCTGCAGACCCTGTATACAGCACATTGTCCCTTCTCTGCAGACCCTGTATACAGCACATTGTCCCTTCTCTGCAGACCCTGTAAACAGCACATTGTCCCTTCTCTGCAGACCCTGTATACAGCACACTGTCCCTTCTCTGCAGACCCTGTATACAGCATTGTCCCTTCTCTGCAGACCCTGTATACAGCACACTGTCCCTTCTCTGCAGACCCTGTATACAGCACACTGTCCCTTCTCTGCAGACCCTGTATACAGCACACTGTCCCTTCTCTGCAGACCCTGTATACAGCACATTGTCCCTTCTCTGCAGACCCTGTATACAGCACATTGTCCCTTCTCTGCAGACCCTGTATACAGCACACTGTCCCTTCTCTGCAGACCCTGTATACAGCATTGTCCCTTCTCTGCAGACCCTGTATACAGCACATTGTCCCTTCTCTGCAGACCCTGAATACAGCACATTGTCCCTTCTCTGCAGACCCTGTATACAGCACATTGTCCCTTCTCTGCAGACCCTGTAAACAGCACATTGTCCCTTCTCTGCAGACCCTGTATACAGCACACTGTCCCTTCTCTGCAGACCCTGTATACAGCATTGTCCCTTCTCTGCAGACCCTGTATACAGCACACTGTCCCCTCTCTGCAGACCCTGTATACAGCACACTGTCCCTTCTCTGCAGACCCTGTATACAGCACACTGTCCCTTCTCTGCAGACCCTGTATACAGCACACTGTCCCTTCTCTGCAGACCCTGTATACAGCACATTGTCCCTTCTCTGCAGACCCTGTATACAGCACACTGTCCCTTCTCTGCAGACCCTCTATACAGCACACTGTCCCCAGACCCTGTATACAGCACACTGTCCCTTCTCTGCAGACCCTGTATACAGCACACTGTCCCTTCTCTGCAGACCCTGTATACAGCACACTGTCCCTTCTCTGCAGACCCTGTATACAGCACACTGTCCCTTCTCTGCAGACCCTGTATACAGCACATTGTCCCTTCTCTGCAGACCCTGTATACAGCACACTGTCCCTTCTCTGCAGACCCTCTATACAGCACACTGTTCCTTCTCTGCAGACCCTGTATACAGCACACTGTCCCTTCTCTGCAGACCCTGTATACAGCATTGTCCCTTCTCTGCAGACCCTGTATACAGCACACTGTCCCTTCTCTGCAGACCCTGTATACAGCACATTGTCCCTTCTCTGCAGACCCTGTATACAGCACATTGTCCCTTCTCTGCAGACTTTCCAGACATCACTGCCGTCTGGCCGGGGGAGGAGCAGGTACACCGGCAGGTCTGCTCACAGCAATGGCTGCAGGGGAGGATTTCCTTCCATGGAGAGGGCTCAGTCATGTAGATGGGGAAGGCGGGGTTGGTGCTATGGGGGAGGGGTTGGGGTAGAGGAGGTGGAAACGACCAGTGTTCATTATCATGCCAGGACACCCCCCCTGGTCGTTCTGTTCAGATGCAAAACAAGTGTTATCTAGGAAACCCTGCAGAAAGCTGACACAAAGTACATTACAGATTGTCAGCATTAGGCAGCCTGGATATGCACTGAGATTATGTGACGAGCCCGGACAACCCCTTTAAAGGTGGAGGAGATAACTTATGAGATCCCAGTACTTCTATTGCCAATTGAATTTTGTACAGCAATTAATTTCTCAACTCACTCCCGCTCGGCTGCTTTTATCAGTCTCATATAATCACAATCCCCTGCTAGAGGTGTCTGTAATCACAGATCCATGTCCCTCGTCGGTTCGTTGTGATCACGCAGTGGTGGGCATTATTAATATATGCAGAAGCGCATCCTGGAATTTCTTGTCCTGGAATTAGTAGAATACTGTATGTCCTTACTCATAATTTTTTTTGTCTTTAAGGACACAATTTTCCTTCAGAAATGCGACACTGAGATGTGCGCGGCCTGTAAGCCTTCATACATAAAACTCTTTATTGAATTTTGGGAGAGGGAGGTTTTCAGGGGAGGTGTGCAGGGCGCATCCCATACACAGTGCTGGTACCGATATATAGACAATGTGCTTTTTGTGTTTCAGGCATTCACCGATGAGTTCAGAGATTTTATCTAGGCGCTCAACAATAACATCAGTGAAATTCGTGCTACACGCTACATCTGCACATACACCGGCATCCAGCACAGACAAGACTGTTGCATTTTAAGCTCTAAGGCTGCTTTCACATAACGATTTTCGGTTATCCGATTGTATCCGTTTCAAAACGGATACAATCGGATCTGAAATCGGACCCCATGTTCCCTAAGGGAATCGGATGGGATCGGATGTGCCACTATTGGCATCCGATTTTGGCACCATCCGATCCCATCCGATTTAATCACGGGAACAAAATCGTAGCCTGCTACGATTTTGTGTCCATGACTCACATCGGACAGCATCGGATCACTGCTGATCCGAGGGCCCACAACATGGGAGCCTATGGACATCGGATCCGAGTTCACCTCGGATCCGATGTCGGCTCCGTATTCCCTGTCTTTCCCTGCTGCTGCCTCCTCCATCTTCTTCCCTCTCCTATTCTATTCTGTGCCCCCGCTATTCTTTGCTGTGCCCCCACTTCTCTATCCTCATCTATCCCTATCCTGTCCCTCTTCTCTTCCCTGTGTGTACAAAAATAAAAAATGCTCCTCCCGGAGGATACATCACCTGTCACAGGCTCCCACGCTGCAGCACCATCAGGACTGAAGGACCTGTGATGATGTCACAGATCCGGTCACATGACCCGTCAGCTGACCGGGTCTGTGACATCATCACAGGCTCTTCTGCCCTGATGGTGCTGCAGCGTGGGAGCCTGTGACAGGTGATGCATCCTCCGGGAGGAGGTTTTTTTTTTCTTTTTTTTACACACAGGGAAGAGAAGAGGGACAGGATAGGGATAAAGGAGGATAGAGGAGCGGGGGCACAGCAAAGGATAGCGGGGGGACAGAGTAGAATAGGAGAGGGAAGAAGATGGAGGAGCAGAAGCAGGGAAAGACAGGGGACCGCAGGATCCACACGGATCCTGCACAGCATCGGATCGGATGGCTATTTGCCATCCGATTGCAGGGATCCGTGTGGATCCGTGCCTGTCCGTGGGATCCTCCTTCAAAGTTGGATCCCACGGACAGGCACAAAATCGTGGTGTGAAAGCACCCTTAACTGACAAAGAAGCAGGGTGGATAAAAATCAATGTTGTTTTTTTTAAAAAATCAAAAAAATCGGATTTTTTTTATTTTAAATCGGATTTTTTTCAATAAACTGCTTTTTGAGGAAAATATTTTACCATCCAAAGGTTCTTCCATCATGAGATAAAGCTGAGTTGTTTAACTCAGTAGAATAAAGGCTGTATATGTGTAACATTCACAATGCCATGCTCTTCCAGAGGTTTCTGTAGGATTAGTGGTCAGTTTCTCTCCTATATTACCACAGACGCTCGCTTTACTTACGCAGTTCTCAAAACTGAATTTAACTCCGCAGAGGTCCCAGCCTCTTCTTCACGGCAAAAATGTTACAACATAAACAGAGTTGAGAAAAAGACCTTAATCCTATTGTTCTACAAACCTATGAATACAGAATCAACCCCTTCAGTGCCAAGTCCAAGAAGTTAGACAATATGTTTCTGATTGTTTGGAGTGGAATAGATCTGCACAACACAAGAAGAATGTGAATCTAAGTGTGAGGAGGAGGAAGGGCAAGCAGACAAGAGAATGAAAGTGAAACTTTGAGCACAATACTACAGCATAGCCACAGACAGACAAGTCTGGATCTGTTTGTGTGTACGATCTGAGGTTTATTACATTCTTTCCTTATAATAGCAGCAGGCCGTAAAAAGAGGCCCAGTTTGGGAATATTTTAATGAAGCTCCTTCGCCTATCGGTAAGGCAGGCATGCGTGCAAAATGCAAACGATGCAACAAAGAGATGCAAGGCCTGGTGGCGCGAATGAGGCAACATCATGAGAAGTGCGGTGATGAAGATGACCAAAGAAACACTTCTGAACAGGCAGGATCTTCAGGTTGGTAAACATTTTTATTGAATCCTATTTCTAAAGACTGAACTGTCATGTGTGAGAAAAATTATATTTCTTATTATTACTGCATGTTACTGTCATTTGGTACAGTTACGAAGAAAAACAAATATTCCTTTTGGGGCAGGGGCAGTGATGTGTTGTGTACAATAAGCAGAAATTGTATAATAAACAATAAAATAACAGCATTGACTTTTTTTGCTTAGGGGAATTCATGGATTCTGGAAACTATCCACCTCCAAGATCACCATCATCCTGTTCTACAGTTTCAGAGTTATCCATCCAGGATAGTGCTTCATTAGCAGCAGCATCATCATCAGACACCCACAGCCACATATCACCATCACCCAAAAGGAAGAAAAAACCTTTACCTCCTGGAACCACCATAGATAGGTTTGTGATAAGAACTAGCAGATTAGAAAAAGAGTTGATTGATGAAAAAATTGCCCAGTTTATTTATGCAACAAACTCTTCTTTCCGTCTGACTGAGAACCCACATTTCATTAATATGGTTCAGTCACTGAGACCAGGATACAGTCCACCCAGCAGAGCTGATGTTGCAGGGAAACTGCTGGATCAAGTGTATGACAGAGAAATGGAGCAATGTGCAACAGCTCTGGAGGGTAAAATTGTTAACCTAAGTATTGATGGGTGGAGTAATGTCCACAATGATCCTATTGTATGTGCTTGTATAACAACAGAAGAAGGTAAAGTCTTCCTTGCACAAACAACTCATACGTCAGGAAATGCACACACAGCAGAATACTTACAAGAAGTGGCAGTAAAAGCTATAACGACATGTGAACAAAAATTCAAATGTCTAGTACGCAGTTTGGTCACTGACAATGCTGCAAATGTATCCAAGATGAGAAGAGATTTAGAAGAGCAGGGAGGGAATACAAATCTGCTAATAACATATGGTTGCAGTGCTCATTTGCTGCACCTCTTAGCCAAAGAGACACTTTGGAAAAAGCCGGCACCAGACAACTCCAATTTTCAAATTTTATTGGTCAGAGTGTTCAGTCATTAAAATCAGCGACCTAAGGGAGCAAGTCCCGCTGGACGCGTTCCGTACACGCAGGTACTTCATCAGCATCATTTTGCTGCAGCAGCTCTGAAAAGGATGGTGGAACAAAGCTAACGCTCCCACAAGATGTTAGATGGAACTCTGTGGTGGACTGATTTGAGCAGTATATAAAAAACTGGCCTATTTTGATGACACTTTGTGAAGAAAATCGAGATAAAATAGATGGCACTGTCACGGCCAAAATCCTCAACATTGGGCTTAAGAGAAATGTTGAACATATGCTGAGCTTCCTGAAACCCATCTCTCAAGCTTTAAACAAAATACAGAAAAATAGCTGTTTTATTGCGGATGCTGTTGAAATTTGGAAGGAACTGAGTGAACACTTAAAAACAGAACTACACATGGACAGAATTAAATTACAAGCAGTAAACAAACGAATGGGACAAGCACTGACTCCAGCTCATTTTTTGGCAAATATTGTCAATATCAGGGTCAAAACCTAAGTGCTGAGGAAGAGGAGTTAGCTATGACATGGGTATCCAGCAATCATCCATCTTTAATGCCAACTATAATAAACTTCAGAGCTAAGGGGGAACCATTCAAGAATTATATATGTTTGCTGAAGATATTTTAAGGAAGGTCACACCAGTAAACTGGTGGAAGTCACTTAAGCGCTTGGATTTAGAGACTGTTCAAGTAATGATTTCACTTTTAACAGCAGTAGCTTCTTCTGCAGGCGTTGAAAGAATATTCTCTTCCTTTGGACTCATTCATTCTAAATTGAGAAATCGGTTGGGACCCAATAAAGCAGGAAAGCTTGTTTTTCTTTTCCAGATTATGAATAGGAACAAAGAAGAAGATGATGATGAAGATGACGACAAGTGAGCTACAGAGGACAGCAGTATTTAAGTTTTTCATGTGTCGGCTGGGCTGACAGTCTAAGTTTCTTAAAATATATATATATTTTGTTTAGCCAAATTAGTTAACAAACATGGATGTTTGTTTAAGCAAATAACTTATGCTGTAATGTTGTTATTGTTTCAGTTGAATAAATCTATTTAAATTGTTATTAAGGTCAGGATTATTTTTCTCCTTCCTAAGTACAACAGAACAGTGGTGTCCAAATATGAATGATTAACCCATTAAACTGGGGAGAAAAAAAAAGAATTTTGTTTACGTACCGTAAATTCTTTTTTCTTGAATCATCAATGGGAGACCCAAACAATGGGGTTTAGGGCACTGCCCTCCGGAGGCCACACTAGGTACTACAAGTTTGTAGACACCGCCCCCTCCGCTTATAAACCCCTACCGCAGGGAATGTCCTCAGTTTGGTCCATAAGCTGCGAGGAGACAACATAAACCACACCCGAAACATCGGGAAGGAAACCGTGTACAGACGGTCCAATAACCCGGAAAAAAAACTGTCCCAACTGGGAACAGATCAAATGCAAAACATTCAACGGAACAAATGGGTGGGTGCTGGGTCTCCCATTGATGATTCAAGAAAAAAGAATTTACGGTACGTAAACAAAATTCTCTTTTTTCTGATCATCATAATGGGAGACCCAGACAATGGGGATGTCCTAAAGCAAACCCCAGGGCGGGAAGAGTTCCTCAAAAGACGTTGATATACACGGTCCCCCTCAAAGGTGGGCAACCGCCGCCTGGAGGACCCGCCGGCCCAAACTTGCATCCGCAGAGGCATGGGCATGCACCATATAGTGCTTAGAGAAGGTGTGCAGGCTGGACCAGGTGGCCGCCTGACACACTTGCAGAGCTGAAGCGCGATGTCGCAAAGCCCAGGAAGCACCAACGGCTCTGGTCGAGTGCGCCTTCAAGCCCGCCGAACGGTAAGCCTCTTGAATGGGAGCCTTGATCCATCTGGCCAAGGTTGATTTGGATGCCGCGGACCCCTTACAGCGACCCGCCGTAAGGATGAACAAAGAGTCCGAACTCCGGAAGGAGGCCGTCCTGGACACATAAATGCGTACAGCCCTCACTAAATCCAGAGTGTGGAGGTCGCGCTCAACCTGATGAACAGGAGCGGGACAAAATGATGGGAGCACAATCTCTTGGTTCAAGTGAAAAGTGGACACCACCTTTGGCAAAAATTCTGCCCGCGGACGCAACACCACCTTGTCCTGGTGGACTACCAGGAAGGGTGACTTGCACGACAGTGCAGCCAATTCTGAAACCCGTCTCAGAGATGTAATTGCCACCAGAAAGACCACTTTCTGTGACAGATGAGAGAGGGAAACTTCCCTCAGTGGCTCGAACGGCGGTTTCTGCAGAGCCGCCAGGACCATGTTAAGGTCCCAAGGGTCCAGTGGTCGCCTGTATGGTGGAACCACCCGAGACACCCCCTGCAGAAATTGACGGACCTTAGGAAGGAGCGCCAAACGCCTGTCAAACAGCACAGAAAGCGCTGATACTTGACCCTTCAGGGAGCTGAGGGATAAGCCCAATTCCAAACCCGATTGCAGGAAAGCCAACAAGGTCGGAATGGACAAGGGCCACGGAGACCGTCCACCAGAGGCACACCAGGAGAAAAAAAAAAATTTTCCACGTCCTGTAGTAAATCCTCCGTGATACAGGCTTCCTAGCCCGATTCATAGTAGCAACCACTGTAGGAGAGAATCCCCTGGAAGTCAGAAGCCAGGCCTCAAGAGCCATGCAGTCAATCTGAGGGCCTTGGAATTGAGGTGGAAGAAGGGGCCCTGCGCGAGTAGATCTGCGCGATCTGGAAGAGCCCACCGGAGTCCGCCGGACAGTTGCCACAGGTCCGGATACCAGGACCTCCTGGGTCAATCCGGTGCCACCAGAATGGCTACGCTGCACTCCGACCTGATCTTCCACAAAACCTTGGGAATCAGTGCCAGCGGTGGGAACACATAGGGTAGATGGAATCCGGACCAACTCAGGATCAGGGCGTCCGCCCCCAGAGACTGAGGATCCCATGATCTCGCCATGTATTGCGGCACCTGATGATTGAGCCGTGAGGCCATCAGATCCACGTCCGGAGTGCCCCATCTGCTGCAGATGTCCCGGAAGACGTCCGGATGAAGAGACCACTCTCCGGCGTCCATCCCCTGCCGGCTCAAGTAATCGGCCTCCCAGTTTTCGACTCCTGGGATGCGAACTGCGGAGATCAGACAGTTGTTGTCCTCCACCCAGGCTAGAATGCGGTGGACTTCGGCGAGGGCCTGAGCACTTCTGGTCCCTCCCTGATGATTTATATATGCGACGGCCGTCGCATTGTCGGACTGAACCCGGATGGGCTGTCCCGACAAGAACTTCTGAAACGCCAGGAGCGCCAGATAGACCGCCTTGATCTCCAGCACGTTGATCTGCAACGCCGCCTCCGACTGAGTCCAGAGGCCTTGAGCCCTGTGGTGTAAGAACACCGCCCCCCAGCCCTTCAGACTGGCGTCGGTGGTCACCACTAACCATGACGGCTTGAGAAAGGACCGGCCCCGTGACAAGTGATGTGGCTGAAGCCACCACTGCAGGGAATCCCTGGTCGGACGTGAAAGGGTCATCAACCGATTCAGCGAGATTGTCCTCTTGTCCCATCTGCGGAGAATTTCCAGCTGGAGAGGACGGAGGCGAAACTGTGCAAAAGGCACCGCCTCTATCGCTGCCACCATGCGTCCCACCAGCTTCATCAACACCCGTATGGATGATTGTGGGGACAGGAGTATATCTTGGACTCCCGATTGGATGGCCAGCTGTTTGGCTCGTGGTAGGGACACCAGAGCTGAGTCTGTGTGGAAGTCCATGCCCAGATATGTCAGTGACTGGGTCGGAACCAGGGTTGATTTCTGGACATTGAGAAGCCACCCAAACTGTTCCAGAGACTTCATGGTCACCTCCAGGCTCTTCCGGCAAAGATGTTCTGATGGCGCCCTGACCAGCAGGTCGTCTAGATAGGGTATGACGGCATGTCCCTGCATATGTAGGAGAGCCATCATAGAGGCCATCACTTTCGTGAACACCCGCGGAGCCGAGGCCAACCCGAAGGGCAGCGCCACGAACTGGTAGTGTTCGTCCCCCACTGCGAATCTCAACCAGCGCTGATGAGCTGGTGCAATGGGCACGTGAAGGTAAGCGTCTCGGATATCTATGGACGCTAAGAAGTCTCCCTGCGACACAGCCGCGATCACGGAGCGCAGGGATTCCATGCGGAACTTCCGAACCAACACGTGACGGTTGAACAACTTGAGGTCCAGAACCGGGCGAAAGGAGCCGTCCTTCTTCGGGACGATAAAGAGGTTGGAGTAAAAACCCCTGAACCTCTCTCCGGAAAGCACTGGGATCACTACTCCGTCTCTGCGGAGTCCCTCCAACACCCGATGAAAAGCCTGAGCCTTTTCTGGGGATGGAACAGACCGATGGAGTCGGTGTGCCGGCCGCGACGTCAGCTCTATCCTGTAGCCGCGCGAGACTACGTCTCGGACCCACTGATCTTGAACGAGGAGTAGCCATCTGTCCTGAAATCGGGACAGGCGGCCCCCCACCTGTGGGGCGGTAGGACTGGAGAGCGAGTCATGCAGAAGTGGGTTAGGGAGTGGCAGCCGCCGCCCCCGTTGGCTTCTTCTGGCGACCCTTGGGGCGCCACTGAGTAGAGGGCTTGCCCCCTCTGTCCGCGCGAGCGGACGAGGCTGATGACTGTGAACTGGAGCGAAAGGACCACTGTTTAGGGTTCCTTTTCACGGTATACCGTGGCTTGGGTTTATTCTGTGGGATCTTAGACTCCGCAGAATCCTTCATCAGCTTATCCAGCTCGGTACCAAACAGTCTGTCACCAGAAAACGGAAGATTCTGCAGAATCTTCTTTGACGTGGCATCTGAGTCCCATAGACGCAGCCACAACAACCTGCGGATCGCTATCGCATTGGCCGAAGCCACAGCAGAGCGAGTGGCAGTTTCTAGGGTCGCAGTCCTGGCGTAATCTGCATAGGCCTTTGCCCTATCAGTAAGCGCTAGGACCTCTGAGTTGGACCCCGCCAGGTCAGTTATACCATCTAAGCAGGCGGTGATCGCCTGCAAGGTCCAGACCGTGGCAAAATTAGGGGCAAATGAAGACCCCACAGCCTCATAGGAAGACTTGGCGAGTTGTTTGACCTGTCTATCCGTCGCGTCCTTCAATGAGGAGCTATCAGAGGCAGAGAATAAGGAGCGTGCAGCAATCCTGGTCATGGAAGCGTCCACCATCGGGGACTGCGACCATTCCTGAAGCACCTCCTGGGGGAAGGGGAAGCGAGTGTCCCTAGATTTGCGGACATAACGCCGCCCAGGGTGAACCCTGGGTGCTCTAACCACCCTTCCAAAGTTAGTGTGGTCCATAAAGGAGCCACATGAGCGAGCCTCTGGCTGCAGCCATTGATAAGCCTCCTTCGGATGGAGGTCCACCTCCTCAGGGGGTGCCACGAGATGAAGAGTCTCGTTTATGGAGGATACCAAATCCTCCACCCCGTCCGGTGGTTCTGACATAGACTCAAGTATTGAACCCCCATCATCCTCATCACCGTCAGAGTGACGTTCCTCCTCAGAGAAGGTCTGGATCTCGGGTGATTCATCCCGGCGAGCCCGCTTAAGGGATCTCGCAGCAACAAGGGGTGACACCCGGGGGTAACTTGATGGAGCAGCTGGACTTTCCAGTCTCCTAGTCAGTGCCTCCAGGGATTGCGACATGGAGGACAGTTTGGATAACACAGATTCATTTATCTTATTCTGTGTCTCCCATGGCCCTGGGATCACCTGAACCTCAGGGTACAGCACCGGAGCTGCAGACTCTGCAGAATCAGTCCGGGCCTCTGGGCGTCCGCAGTTATTGCAGGACCCCCCAACCAGCGTCCCGTTGCATGTAGCACAGGTAGTGGTGGAGTTGTCTGCCTTAGCAGCGCTCTTCTTTGCTGGGGACATGCCGACAGCAGAAGAGAAAAATAAGCCAAGTATGAAACCGGAACACCGGCGGCTTACCGACCGCTTCAATGCGGTGGAGGGGAGCGGTGTGTGTGTGGCCTCCGCGAGGGTAAGGACCGGATTCTCCCGGGAGCGCAGCAGTGCACTCATTCAGTCCCAACAGGGAAGTGAGGAGAAGATGGCCGCCGCCAGACAAGTCGTGGGCGGTGCCAAAAACACGCGGGAAGCACACACACACACGCCCAGCGATGACGACATCCCATGGGCTGCTCCACATCTCTCCAAGCAGCCATCTTAGTAATCTGGTGCTGGAGCCCGCAGCGCGGGAGATATAGCATCAACACTATACCCAGGGCTGCAGACAAAATCTGTAACCCACAGCCGCAGCCCCTGTGACACACAGGGCGGTCAGCTATAGTGACCCCAGCACAGGGTACACTGCCAGAACCGCGGACCCGAAGGCTGCGCGCGGTCTGAGTGTCAAAAACACATAGTGTCAGACACAACCCCCAGGCACGCCGGAGACACACAGGGCGCCTCAGTGCCAGTCCGGTCTGTAAGCACCATATATGGGAGGCCTCGGACAGGGGTTTCAACACCAGTCCGGTCTGTAAGCACCTTTAGGGAGGCCTCGGACTGGGCTGGCTCCAGTCCGGTCTGTAAGCACCATTTAGGGAGGCCTCGGACGGAGCGGAGCTGTGCAAGGCTCCTGTCTCCCACTTCCCAGAGCCCCCCAAGGAGGGATGTGAAGGAGCGCGGCAGCGTACCGGGAGAACACAACGTGTCCAGGCTCAGAGCCCTCCGGTACCTCAACCTGTGTGTTCCCCAAGGGTGAACAGGGAGACTGCCGGAGGTCCCCGACCGGGACCTACCTTGTCTTCAGACGCCATCACGTAAGCTGTGAGAATGCTGTGATGTGCAAGCAAAGCGTGTGATACCTCCGAGCACACTAAGTTTAAAACTGAGGACATTCCCTGCGGTAGGGGTTTATAAGCGGAGGGGGCGGTGTCTACAAACTTGTAGTACCTAGTGTGGCCTCCGGAGGGCAGTGCCCTAAACCCCATTGTCTGGGTCTCCCATTATGATGATCAGAAAAGTAATATAAAAAGTGATTCTAAAAATCTTCATCTACTTGCATGTTAAAGTAGCAAGAACTAGTTTAGGTAGAAACTTTGATTTAAATCACTGATTTAAATCAAGCCTTACTGACTAGTGATTTAAATCGTGATTTACCGTAAATCAGTTAGATTTAAATCAAATCCACCCTGCAAAGAAGACAAGGTAAATACTATCCCAGAATTCCTGCTTTTCTATACCTTTTACTAGATAACGTCTGGCAGGTAAAAGTTTTGATTTGTGACCTCATAGAGAGACTGCTATGAAATAATAAAGTTAAAATAGATTATTATTCTAATAGACAGAAGGATATTCTGGGAGTGATATAACCGCACTGGTGAAGGATGCAGCTCTTGGACCAATAGGGATTCATTTTGAATATGTTCCGCTTGTACAATACAGGTTTTATTAGGACAAATAAATATATTTCTTCATAAACGGATGAAGCATTTCTATCTTCACTTGCACAAACTTTGCTGGTCAGCAGGCACACCTATATTTACTAAGGCCATATTGGTCTCGGGAGGAGAAAGTGGGAGGTCCAGGAAAGTGGAAGGAAGACATGCCAAACTATGAAATAGAGGAGTTTTTACAAGATACACTAGTACAAAGGAATGTATTCCCTCCAGCAGCTATACGAACACTTCACTAATAATTTTCCACATAGCCTACAATGCCCCCTGCATTCAATCAAGGATGAGCCCAACAGACTGTCTGCAAGAGAGGAGTGTGGGGGGGGGACGCCATTACTCCCCGTGGCTGTCTGACAGCTCCTGAAGAATTAAAGTGGTCACTGAAGGTAAGTGACCGGACGCCAGCACAGCAGTGATCAGAGTCCATGTGCACCGAAAGTCCAGAAGATCAGTCCAGAAAAATCACTGATTTGCTTACAGATGAAAAATAATTAAAATTGGGGGGGGCGTGTCCAGCTGTTGATGGCGCTGGTCGCACATTGAAAGAGCTCCGGCAACCGACCCGTTCTACGACGATCAAACGGCGTCCCAGCTGCTCGGATCCACGCTGAACCGAACAAACCACCTCTCCTAACATTACTGCCTCCGGTGAGATGTCGAAGAGAGCGTCTAAACGGCCCCCAGCTGGGAATCGGCTCACGGACTACTTCTCCCCCGACTCACCACGAGCCACCCTCCCTAAGATGGCGCCGGCTACCGAACGCCTCTCCCTGGACTCCAGACCTTCGGCCAGTCCAGGCCCAAACACCCGAGGCAAATCGAAACAGCCTACGTCTGATGACGACGCCCCGGTAACTCAGGGCATGTTGAAGGCGCTTCTGGGATCCTTTCGGGACTCCATGATGACCGAAATAGCGGCACTCTTGGGCTCCGTTAGAGAGGAGGTGAGAGCGATCACGGAACGCACGGATCATTTGGAGGGAAAGATAGGAGAGATCGCGAAGGCGCACAACAATTTGGCCGACGATTATGCGACTATAGACAAGGAAATTAGCTCCATCAACAATGTCTTGCACCATCTCGAAGACAAACTAAGGTGTAATAACTTTAAACTCCGAGGCGTCACTGAGGCTGGAGAAGCGGAGAGCCCTACAGAACTTGCGAAGGACTTCCTATTGACGGCTCTCTCTAATCTCCCCCCGGCTCATCTAGAGATTGAGTCGGCCTTCCGGATCCCCAAACCACGAGGCCTCCCAGCGGGGACACCCAGAGACATCCTAGTGCGTATGCATCGCACCGGGGTTGCAGACCAGCTCCTCCGCAGGATGCGGCAGGGCCCCCCTATACGAGGCCCATACGCCCGTGTGGCGGTGTATCAGGACCTGTCCCCTGGGACCCTAGCCCGAAGGAGGGAGTTTGCCTCCAGCTGCGGGATCCTCCGTGACAGAGGCATCCCTTACACCTGGGGTTCGCCGGTATCCCTGAACTTTCGATTTGACGGCAGACGACACTCATTCGCCTCACCAACGTTTCTGCGGAAAACACTACGATCATGGCGCCTGTTCCCTGCTGCCTCACCAGGGAGAGGGGAAGGCGCCAGGGCCCCTCCACTAGAGGATCTACCAGACGAGCAAGCAGCTCCAGGAGACAACAATGCTGCGTGAATCCACAGAGCAGACAAAAGTTCGGGACTATTGCGGCGGAATTGGGTCGGTTGCTATGACCTCCGCTCGCTTGGACTTTCCACCGGTTAGTGTTACTTTAATCGGTGTGTATTGGGGTCTGGGGACCTAGGTTCCGGCCGAGCCGGTCCTTCGCCTCCTCTCCCTACCCCCGCTTGGAATCTGCGCAGACCACTGTCTGTATTGCAGGTCTGTCCACTAATTTGTGTGCTTTAGTGTTATTTACATAACGTTACTACCTTCTGACTTTTCTCCTTTCTTGGATCTCTAAACTCTTTCCTAGATCTCCCACCTCTTCTTCACCCCTCCCCCCTTCTTCCCTGCCCTCTCTTTCGCGCCCTTTCTTTCCGCCTTTCCCTCCCTTCCTTCTTCTTCTCCTTCGCCCTCTACCCCTCCCCTTCCTCCCCGAGGAGGTCCTATCTCCTTCCTTGCCGGCTTCCTCCCCCGCGTCACCAGCGCCCCCGCCATGTCTTGTAAAATTGTTTCATTAAATGTACGAGGCCTAAATTCGCCGGCCAAGCGCTCCTTCCTATGGAGGGAGGCTAAGCGGCAAAGCGCAGACATACTATGTCTCCAGGAGACGCATCTCCTGGCTACAGACAACGTCAGGCTGAAACACACACAGTACCCTCATGCCTTCCACGCTAATGCGCTGCAAAAAAAGGCGGGAGTGTCCATCTTGGTGAAGCACACTGTGCAGTTCACCCTCCGTTCCGTCTACACAGACCCGGGAGGCAGATACGTGATCGTGCGCTGCGACATAGGCGGAGCACTCTACACCATAGTTACAGCGTATGCACCTAACACAGGGCAACTGAAATTCGCGAGAGCGCTCCTGACACGTCTGGAGATGGAGGACACAAACAGGTTGATAATCTGTGGGGATTTCAATGCGGTGATGGAACAGCGCATGGACGTTTCGTCTGCGCAGACCAGGAGAGGAGTTGGAATGGGCGACCTTTGTCGGGAGCGCCGCCTCCACGACGTCTGGAGGTACCACCACGCGGAGGAGAGGGACTTCTCGTTCTTCTCATCTGTGCACAAAACATACTCCAGGATTGATTTTTTCCTGGTCAACGACCAGGCCCTGGAGCATTGTGGGTCCTCGGGGATTGGACTGATCTCCTGGTCGGACCACGCCCCGATAGACCTGGTGGTAAATCTGGGGTCGGGGGGTGGCGCTCCCCGACGATGGAGACTAAACGCGGGCTTACTTGCGGACAACGCAGTAGTGGAGTCCGTCGCAGACGCGATTTCCTCTTACTTTCGCATCAACGACGACTCGGAGATCGCTGACGACACGCTGTGGTATGCCCACAAAGCGGTCCTCCGCGGACTCCTTCTCCAAAAGGCCTCTCAGGCCAAAAAACGAAGGGAACGCCTGATGGAAGGCTGGCTCTCTGATTTGCACAGACTAGAGGATCTCCATAAAAAGTCGCCCTCCCAACACCTCCTGACCCAAATCCCCTCCATCAGGACTCAGTTGCGCTCTCATTTGCTTTACCTGCATGAAATTGGCCTACGAAAAATGCGAACAAAATACTACGAATCCGGGGACAAAGCCGGGAAACTGCTTGCAAACAGACTTCGACGCAAGGTAGCCCGTTCGGCGATCTCGGCACTACGAGATGCTCGGGCACATTGGTTAGGCACCCAGGGGAGATAGTGGAGGTTTTTGCGTCCTACTATGAGGGTCTATACAACCTGAGAGATGATCCCTCGACTCCTCAGCCCACGTCGGAGGCGATCTCTGATTTCTTGGGCAGACTGCACCTCCCCTCGCTCCCTTTGGAGGCCTTGGAGGCATTAAACAGGCCTTTCTCGCTTGCGGAAGTGGAGGGGGTGGCAAGGGCAGCTAAGTGGGGCTCGGCCCCCGGACCGGACGGGTTCATTAACGAATACTACAGCATGTTCGGCGACATCCTATCCCCGTACTTGCTACGTCTCTTCAACAAGTGGCAGTCGATGGGCTCCATTCCCAGCTCTGCGCTGGAAGCCACGATAACCACTATACCTAAGCCGGGGAAGGATCTCGATCGACCTGAAAACTTTCGCCCTATCTCCCTTCTCAACACCGACCTTAAATTGTACGCCAGGCTGATTGCTAACCGGCTTGGAGATGCAGTTTCGCTCCTGGTCGACTTCGACCAAGTGGGGTTCGTACGAAGTCGCCAAGCCATGGATGGCACAAGGAGGATGCTCGACCTGATAGAGGTGGCGGAAAAAAGGGGGGTCCCCACTGTATTCCTGTCTCTTGATGCCGAGAAAGCATTTGACAGGGTACATTGGGGATACCTCCGGGAGGTACTTTCCGCTTTCGGGTTTTCGGGCCCTATCATGTCGGCCATCCTCAGCCTATATTCCAACCCATGTGCCAGGGTTCTTGCATCTGGACAGGTCTCCAGACCTTTCCGCATTACGAATGGCACCCGGCAAGGCTGCCCCCTCTCGCCCCTGGTGTTTGCCCTCCTCATGGAACCCCTGGCGATGTCATTACGATCTGACCCAGGGATTTCTGGGATTGTGGTGGGCTCCAGGAAGCATGTGGTGGGGTTGTATGCCGACGATGTCATAGTAATGACGGAAAACCCTTCCTCCTCCCTCCCAGTTGTGTTGGAAAAGCTTGACCACTTCGCAGGTATCTCCTACTACAAATTGAATATCTCCAAATCGGAGCTCCTACCTCTTGGTGTTGGGAGGGAGGAAACGACGCGTTTGTCAGGAACATTCCCCTTCCGATGGACACCCGCAGGGATCAAGTATCTGGGGATTATTTTAAGGTCCTCTACGACGGTAGCCCTACAAAACATCACGCACATCCTTGGTGACCTGTCCCGGGCGCTGGAAAGCTTTCCGCTATCCTCAATGTCGCTCATGGCTAGGATCCAGGCTGTGCGGATGATGTGGTTGCCAAAAATCCTCTACATGTTTCGTTGTGTCCCGATTCGTTACCCGTCCGGGTCGGTGGCGCGACTCCAGGCGCTCATCAGTAGATGTGTGTGGGCTAACAAACCGGCGAGAATTAAAAAATCGGTCATGTGCAAACACCTAACAAACGGGGGTATGGGAGTCCCCGACGTAGAAAGATATCGGAGAGCGACGATCTTGGAGGCGGCTGGGGGATGGTGGAGGGAGACAAATCCCCAGGGATGGAGGCAGCTCGAGGAGGCGATGGTTGAGAAGGGCTCTATCCGGAGCCTCATTGTGGCGAGGACTGCGGGAGTGGTCTCCCCGAATGGGATACCGGGTACCGTCACCGAGCTTCTCCGGGTGTTGGGAGCTTTGAGGGGGGATGGACCAAGATCCCCACGGAGGCCTTTCCTCTGGGGGCTCTCAAGTGGTTCATCCCCTCCTTGAACCTCTCCCCCTGGAGTGGCGGCCCCAGACCTTGGGGGACATCATGGCCGGCCCTCGCCTCATGTCCTGGGAGGACTTTGCCGTGAGCTTCCCAGCCCTCCGGAACACATTCCTATTGTTCCTGCAGGTGCAACATTTGATCCGTTCTTCGGAATTTGGACATAACCTGTCCCCTCCAAGAGCTCCCTCGGCCCTGCGACGCAGTCTATCTGACGACCCGCCCCCGAAAAGGGGACTCGCGCAGCTTTACGCGGATCTCGCAGAATTCGAGTCCTCCCCCATCCCTGCACATGTCAGGGCCTGGGAAGAAGAGCTGTGCTTCACGGCGTCCTCAGAGGACTGGGAGGACTCCATTCATAGCGTTCTGGAAGCGTCGCGTTGCCTCAACCATGTCGAACTAACCAAGAAAATTCACCTTCGTTGGCACTCCTCCCCAGTGAGGCTAGCGAAGTTCACCAAAAACGCCTCTCCCCTATGTTGGAGACAGTGCGGTCAAACCGGTACTCTCTCCCACATGTGGTGGGACTGCCCGAAGATACGTCAGTTCTGGCTCTCCACGGCCTCCCTGTTGAACACGGTGACTGAGACCTCGATCCCACTTGAGCCCCAGGTTGCAGTACTACACCTGGGCGTCATGCCTTTCCCCCAGTGATCCGTAGACTGATGACCTATGTCCTGACGGCTGCCAGGCTTTGCGTGGCGTCCAAATGGAAAGACCCACTTCCACCAACAATGAAAGATCTAACAAACAAAATCAATGTAATCTTTACACACGAATATTATCTGGCCTTGGAGCGGGGAGCAAGGAGATATGTCGCAGATGCATGGGACCTTTGGGCCCGTCACCCCCTGGCGCTGCGGCTACCATGCTAAGCTAAATCATCCACGCATCCGGACCTCTGGTATGGAAATGAAGGGAATGCAGCCGGTATTCAATACCTCCTTACCTCCCTCCCCAACTTCCCTTTCCCACATCCCCCCCCCTTTTCTTCCCCCGTCCTCCCCCTCCCTGACCCAAGGCTCTTCTCCTTTTTCCTCTTCTCACTCTAACCTTTACTCTTGCCCTGATGATATCACGCCTCTAAGTGGCAAAGATCATAGTGGCGGTGGTGCCGCTTGGGAAGGATGGATGAAGACAAACTCATGGACTCCTATCACCCCTTTCACCACTATGGGGACGAACCTGCTCAAGCTCTAAAAATGACCACCGGCACATGAGTCAGCTGAACGACTGAACTTGATCGTACTCACTACTAAACACGGTCACTTTGGCGGCTCCTCAATCTAGCTTGTCCCAAAAAATCTGCGCCCTAGTAACTCAGACTCCTATACATTTAAACACCCCGTCGCACGGGTGTAACCATGCACATTTATACCGTGCCTGTGGTGCCGTGCCTCCGTGATGCCTTTCTCAACTCAATTTATGCTTGTACCCCCGTTCTTCCCCCACTTGACCGCCTCATCCTTGGTTTCTTTCCTTCTGTATTATTGTTGTACATGTTTTATTTGTCCATGTAAAGAAACTTACTCAATAAAAACCAAATAATGGAAAAAAAAATAATTAAAATTAAGAGCGTGAAAAAGCAGAAAACATAAAAGTATGAATGTTCTGTTCAACTCCCAGAGAAAAATACAAACTGCAGCTTAAAGGGGGGCGCGACCAGAAGCCAAGGTAGACAGGAGCACAGGGAAAGAGCTCCAGCTCCAGGCTATTAAATCTAAGTAATCCTGAGGCTGGGGTAGTAAATCACCACTAAATTCACCTATCCCGAGAATATCTAGAGAAAGGGCAATCTCTGAGCACACTATCTAACCTCTATCACATGGATTTTCTATTTGACCCTGTTGTCGCATTTAGGATTAACAATTATTTAAATTTTTAATTTCAGAAAAAGGCTCCATTCACAAGAAGGGAAACTCGACTATGATTCCTCCTTCCAAATCAACTCGATATGCACCTGGAATGTGCAATTTTCCTCTTTTCAATAATAACAAATCCTCTTCAAGGAAAGCTGTAAACCATGGCGAGACGTCCTCGCCTTATCTTACAAAAATGGTAACTCCGAGGTTAGGTCAGCCTGAACGTCTCTTATGTCATGGTGTGGTGTTTACTCTTTGTATAAGTCTTTGTTTTTATATTGTAGTTTTGCATACTGTGAAATAGTTAATTTTATGACATTGCCTAGGGCAGTGATGGCGAACCTATGGCACACGTGCCAGAGAGGACATGCAGAGCAGTCTCTGCTGGCACACGGCCTCGCCTCTGCACTGAAACTTTGCTGTGTCGGATCAGAGCGGGGAGACATTTCTCCTCCCTCTGACTCTCACTCCTTGCAGCGCCCGCCCACCTGGTGTCATGTGACTGTGGTCATGTGACACACTCAGTTTTTTTAACTTATATTTAGGAACCAGGATGGGGCAATACTTCCCGAAGACCATGGGCGATGCTAGGCACTAAGATCTGAGGCCCAAACCATCAGTGCACTGCCCCAAATGTCTACTTCACGTTTTTTTTTTTTTCATTAAATAACGTTTTAGCCGCTTGCACACATGCAGGGTTTGCTGACACACTGTCCTGCACAGTGCAGCTCTGTGACCTCAGCGGGTCCTCCCGCACTCTGCTCTCCCTGACCCCAGCTGTAGCCAAGGATTCCTTCATCCTTCTGCACTGACACTGCACAGAATGAGGGGGCCAGGAGGGGGAATTCGTTCTGTAGCAGAAGGTGGGCGGGGCAAAGTCAGGGGGGAGGGGGGGAATGGAACACAAGACAGTAGACCCTGAGGAGAGAAGTGCCTATCCTCATATGTTGCCACTGCTACTCTTACAGGAGCCCCCTCCTTCTGTAATGTCACCACACACTCAGTAGTCGGGAGCAGGAGGAGGGGGAGAGAAGGGGTCTGGCAGGAGACTCCTGTGCTTACAGCCATCCTCTATTGATGATTTCAACTTCAGGCCTCCCCCTCTCCTGCAACTTGGTACCTTGGGATGTCAAGTAAAGTGAGTATATATGTGTTTATACCTATATCTTATATGTATGATGGTATGTGTGTGATGTACTTGTGTGTATGT